>PVIA01001313.1:0-293064 GCA_004024845.1 Tonatia bakeri | reverse complement strand
AAAAAAAATAAAAATTTAAAAACAACAACAACAAAAAAAAACAAATACTTCTGCAAATGTGCCAGACACTGCACCAGGTTTTGGGGACAGAGCAGTCACAAAGAGAACCTGTTTTTCTTGTTGCATCTTTACACTGCTATGAACTGATCAATAGGCAAATGTCATAAAGCAAGGTGCAGGTTTCAGGGGGAACATGGGCAGGAACATGGCTCCTAGCCTTGGTGCCCACTAAGTTTTCCAGATAGAAGTGACGACAAAGTTCAGATGTACAGGAGGAGTGGAATTGGTAGGGATAGCTTTAGGGAGGCGAGAAGAGGAAACAGAAAACCGTATGTGTGTGGGCCCAGTGGAAAGACAGAACATGCTATCTGCAGAAACAGCAGGTTTGTCAGCATGCAGAGGGACAAGGTGAGATGCAGCAAGAGCTAGGGTTGACAGGTGGCCTGTAGCCAGACCATACATGGAGTGTCTAAAGGGCGAGGGGAAACTACAGAAGGCTTTAGGCAGGGAAGACGCGATCCCACGTGTGCTCCAGAAGGACCAAACACCCCGACCTGTTGAGAATGGATGGGGGAGGCAAGACTGCAGATGAGAGATGGTGGCACCACATCTACTGTGCTGGGGGTGGGGGCCAGGGGAACGTGGACGGAGCCCAGGCTCCACTCCATCCACTGCACAGCCGCTGAGGTTTTGAAACACTCATACACTCATGTCACTCTCCTGCTCCAAGTTCTTCAGTGGCTCCCATTGTCCTCAGGGTCAAGTACAAACTCTCTGCAGTCAAGGCCCTGCAGATTCTGGTTCATTTGTGTCTTCCTAAATGGCATCGTGTCTCATTATCTCTAAACGCAAACCAGCCCTAACCAACCTAGAACCGCTCCCCCTGCAATCTCAGCTCCATTAGCACGTTCTTCAGGGAATAAATCCTTTTTGTCTCCATCCAGCCTGGGTCCGTGCTGTTCCTCTGTAAGTACTTGTATCCTGATTGGCGACCTGCCCAACTAGACTGGCAGAAACTCAATCCTTCATCCTGATGTGCCCAGTGCCCAGCATGGTGCCTGAGCACACACGTGTGCTCAGAAGCATTTGTCCAAAGAATGACTAGATGGATGAACATTTCTCTACATGTTTCGAATCTAGTTTCTTCCAACTAGAACGACTTATTTCCACTTCTTCCTCTGGAAGGCTTATCTGGCCTTTAAGGCTGTGTTAGCTAGAATCATCTAAGCTTCTATAATACATACTTACCAAGACTTTTGTGGCTTTAAGAACAAGGGGCTCATTTCTTTCTCATATAGCCATGGGGTGTGGGTGGGATACTCAGGTAGCTATGGGTCTACCTGGCTCTGTAATCAGACATCCAGGCACTGATTGGCCAGGGTCCCTACTAAGAATTCTTCCATGTCTGTTATTCTGTGGTCCTAGATGACCAGCTTCACCCTCAGGCCTGGCCTTGCACCCACACTCTGCCTCGCGGGAAATCCAGCTACAGGCTCTCTGACGGGGTGCCCACAAGCATCGTCAGTGCATGTACACACCGGTGAGAGCGGGAGAAGGGTGAGAACTGGGTGGCAAGGTGGGAGAATGGAGTTCAAGTCTTGGCCTCCTCATTTTGTAGCCTTTTAAATGGGTGTTCGTCTCTCTCAGAAGCTCAGTCTTCTCACCTGTATATGAGAATTTCAACACCTGCCCCATGCTGCTCTTGGGAGAATCAAGTTAGATCACAAACATGAAAGTCCTTCAGAAACAGTAAAGAGCTGTGTTTTGTTTTACCTTAAAAATGTGTATTGATAGAACATTTGGTGTTATGTAGTCTGATGTGTCCACATGACCACATTTTTCCCCTCCTGCTCCAGGAGCCTCCAGGGGAAGAGTGGGGAGAGAGAGAGCAGGGACAAAACCTTTCCTGAGCCCCCACGCAGGCCAGCGTATCTGGTTCACCACCCCCACCTGGGCCCATGGGAAGACCCCGGGGCTGATAGACAAGGCCCTGAGACCAGCCTGACCAAAGGAATGGTGGCAGAATGGCACAAGTCACTTCTGGGCTGAGTTGTGCTGGGATGACCTTGGGTACAACATGTAGAGATGGTGGCACCAGGCGACAGGGAGAGTCTGGCTCTCTGAGTCTGGAGTGACCATATAACTTACCATCCAAACTGGGACACTTTGAGAGTGAAGGAGAGGGGTCATTAGGCTGGGAAGGCAGATGTGAAGCAGTGTGGCCCCAGACAGTCAGGACCTGCAGTCCCCCTACCTGAGTCACAGGATAGAGGGGAGCTGCCGGCAGCCTGTGCCGGCCTCAGATGGGGACGGTGGGTCACGCTCTGCCACTGACCCTTCGAGGTTCATCTACTGAGGCAGTTAGTGAATATCGGGCCTGATTATTGCATTCCTGTCATCAAACGCAGTCTCCACAAATACTCCGTGAGACAGGCATTATCTCCCCCAGGGGACACAAAAGCAACATAAAACTCAGGCAATGAACTTGCTTAAATGCACATATGTAGTTTGAAACCCAGCTTTGCCTGGCTCCAAAGTTCATGCTTTCCCCTCCGACTCCATGCTGTTGCCTTGCGAGCTGAGCAAGATTTCCCTGCTCCCCGAAGGCCCATGAGAAGAGGCTGTGGTTTGAAAGTGACATGTCTGCTCTGCACTCCACCCCCATCATTAACCCTGAGAACGCAGCTCCCGTGGCTTCTCCCTCCACCTGCAGGGTTCTGAGGGGAAGTGCCCATATTTCATTTAAAAAAAAAAAAGAAAAGAAAAGATCAAACGCCCTCCGCCGGTGACTTTAACTTATTTATGGGCTTGATGTCTTTCTTTTTTTTCTTCCCCAGGATCATTTCCTTTCACTGCTGCCAGCAGTCCTCGCCTGCCGTCCTCCCGGGTTATTAATAAAAGACGTCAAACGGTAGCGAGCGCCCTGGAACGTTCTTGGCTCCCGACTTGTTTCGTTTGCGCTGGAAGCAGATGTTTTCGCCCGGATTCCAGGCTCCTGCCAGGCCCTTCACATCTGTCCCGTTTTCAGACGAGGACAAAAGGAATTCAGAGGGCGCGCTCTGCTTCCCGGCCAAAGAAGAGAAAACGCAGAGGAAGCATTGCCATTCAAGTCACGGGTGGTGGGCATGGGGTGTGCCCAGCTCTGTGCAAGGGGCTAAGGAACCCGGGTGAGCAAACCCGTCCCGGACGATTCCCCACATGCCTGCCGTCCTATGGCCTCACTTGGTTAAGATATTTCAGCAATTTCCAGCATGGGATTGTAAATGACAGACAGAGCTAGCCACTAGGATATTCTCAATGCCTTGGCCATTTTTTTTTTTTTTTGGAATTTTGGAAAAAAGAAATCTCAATGAAGATGTTCCAGACAAATATCTGAGCCAAGCACACTGCACAGGTCTGCTGTAGCTGAGACTCCTGTCTCAGCTCAGCTATGGAGGGGAACACGAGGTGAGAGGCCCTCCCGGGTACTCCCCCGTGTTGGCCAGGGTCACTCTACCCCACACCCCAGCCCTACTGCTCCCACTGACACAAAGGGTTCGCTTTTCTCTCGGTGTCTGTGTGGACTGTTCTCCCCTTGTTTAACCGCCTTGACACTTACTTCCTCTCCTGGTCGAAGTGATTGACTCACTGAAATCTTCCATTTGCTTGTCCGGGCAGGGTGAGACCCTGGGCCTGGCCCCGGCCCCAGCTAAGCTGAGAGGACCCAGGGCCCAAGTTGGACCAAACACAGTTACCAGGATGACAGGAGAGTGAGGAAGACGAGAGCCAGGCCACACCCAGCACAGAGCCCATGAAAGGAAGACTTTTGACAAAAAGCCACAAGGACTTGTTTCTAGTGCCAGCTTGGCCTCCCAACTGGCCATTTCCAGGTCAAATCACCCACCCTGGTCAAAGCGCAACATCTCCATCTGGAAAAGATGTTTTCAGGGGAGAGGGTTGCTGCCTCGTTTATCCTAAGAGGTGGCTGTGAGAATCTAATGAGATCAAGAAAGGGAGTGGCTGGGTGACTGGTAGGTCTGCGTAGACTCTAAGGCAACTTACTAATCATTTCCACAGTCCGTAAAGGCTTTGGGAGCTGTTTGTGTGTGTGGGGGGGGGGGGCGGGGGGCAGGGGGAGGCCTCCGCCAGAATTACCTGTCCTTCTGCCTTTATCCATGAGCATGAGTGGTTGAGTGCACACACGCTTGGAGGGAGTTTGTCCCAGCAAAGGTCTGAGGGCGCAAACCCTACACTCCCGACGTGCCTCCATGGAGGGGAACAGGCCTGGGGCCACCTTTCCTTGTGGCTTGACTTGTGACAACTATGCAGGCAGAGGCTGCACTCCTGGTGGCTCCTCTCTGGGGCTGACTCTGGGCTGGCAGCCGCCCCCCACAGGCTCATTTGCATATGGCCCTGTGGGTGTCTGTGACTAGTTGCCCAGACAATAGGGCAGTTATGCTCACTCAGCTGCCCCCCTGGGATCCAGCCCTGGGTCTCTCTCTCACTGTGGGCTCCATTCATCCCAAAGGACATGCAGCCCTGGCCGGAGGCCAGCCCCGGCTCAGAAGGCATAGGGCCCAGCCTCACCCTGGGGGCGGCCGAGGGCCAGGGCTGCACGTCATCATTGCACATTGCTCAGATTCTTGGGGGTTGGGGAGGATTGAAAGGGAGCTGGGTGAACAGGCCAGTCTGGAGCCTCTGGGGGCATCACTTCTTCCCCTCCGAGCCTGCTCCAGGCACACAGCCTCCCTTCCTGACTCTCGCTGCCCAAGGCTGGCCTGTCACCCTGGGCAGATGAGGAGCAGATCGGGGCAACAACTGTCCTTTCTGCCAGGTTCCACTCTCTTCAGGGAGAACCCACGCAGCCAGGCAATGGGCACCGTAAGTCCAGATCTGCCTTTGACCCACTGTGTGACGTTGGCCAAACCACTTCAGCTCTCTGAGCCTCAGTTTCCCCACTTATCAAATGATGATATTGATTTCTGCCTCTCAAGGCTTCTGTGAAAATGTTACCAAATGTAGTATGCAAAGTGTCCCCACGTCTGGCGCTGAGTCAGTGACGACAGTGAAGGTGGAATGGAATTGATGGAGTGACCATGGGCCAGGCATTGTATCTCTGTAGCGGCCGTCCACCTGCTGGGGGAGGCCGTCCCTGCCTGCCCGGTACACACGGGTGCTGTGGCTACAATGGGAGGATAGCTGTGGGACACCTTGTACACTGCACGTCCTCGTTAGCTTTGTGTTCCATACTCTGAGATACCAAGCAGCTTCTGGCATGATTTCAAAGCCCTGGACATCCACTACCCTTGGGTGGGAGTGGGGGTGGGGACAGGGGTGTGCCTGATGGCAAGCGCCAAGCCAAACATGCACGGTATGCACCTCTGACAGTCTAACAGTCCCCTCCGGTGGGTGTTCCTCTCAAAGCACAATTCTCCGGGTTCGGTGAACCCACTCGGGCCCTTCCATGCATGTGTTTCTGATTCTGACATCAGGCGCTGACATCACCAGAACAGTATGCTGAGGTTCATTTCACGACCACTGAGCGGGGAGCCCAGGGATTTTGGTGCCAGAAAAATTGGATAATGTGCGAGAGTCTGAGTTTGCTCTCCAACTTTCAAATCCTCTTGGGACCCCGCTGAGCTTGCCTGAAGCTGTGGTCCCCACCACCCGTACACCGGGAGGATCAGGCCGCGACCACCAGGTACCCCACCTTCGCCGCCTCCTCATCCATAACATGGCCAGGACTTCACAGCGGGTGTCCGAGGACCGGCCTGTCTGCAGAGCTCTCCCAGGACTTCTGGGTGCTGTGCCAGATGCCCTTCCCTCTGGTGTCTGCGCAGCCCTAGGGGCAGGGAGGCATTTGGGGTATGGGGGAGAATGCTGGGTTAGCAGGCAAAGCAGCTTGGATTCGAGACCTGGTTTTGCCCCTTCTGCTTCTGTGACCGGGGCACTGGTTTCCACTCTCTGTCAGAGCGCCTTGACCTGAAAACCGGTTGCTGTGAGGATTAACACCAAGCACTGAGCCCGGGCCAGATGATCCCCAGGTGGCACAGTTACACGCATTTCTCTGTCACCTCAGCATGTGTGGGGCCGAGGGCCACACGAGAAGTCATAGCTGCACTTGTGTTTACATTTGTCGGGTCTTGGGCTGAGCACCTGTGCTAGGCTCTGCCAGGGACCATGCGGAGAAGCCACCTGTCACTGAGACAGCTCCAGACCAGCAGAAGAAAGAGGGTGACAAGTGCTCCCACCTCAGACCTTGCGATGAAGTAAAGCTGGATCCAGAACCCGAGAGGGGACAGCGCCAGGTGGGAAGCCAGGTGCCGGGTGGGAAGAAGGCAGGCAGACCACACCCAGGGGAGACAGGATTTCCCGAAGGAGGGAAATTCAGGGCCTCCAGGACGGAAGGAAATTTTCCAGATGGAGACAGAGGAAGGACAGCAGATGTAGCAAAGCACCTGTCCTGGTGTCTCTCTGCCCAGATGACCACATTTTCACAGGCAGGGGGTGATGGCACACCTGTGCGTGCGGGGGTCTCATGTCCCACATCTTCAGCCAGACCCTGCCAATGAGGGGCAGGGGGCTACCCAGAGATTGTGGAGGCAGATAAGCCGGGACGTGGGACTTCCTCCAGCAGGTACCCTCTGTCTGGGCTGGGGCAGTCAAGGAAGGCTTCCTGGAGTTGGAAGGCCCAGCAGGGGAGGAAATGACTGCAGGGCACTGAAGAGCAATGAGAGCAAAGCCCACACCTTGTGGGGGGAGGGGATTGGGGGGACATGAGCCCAGGAAGGGTGGCCTTGGGTGCAGGCCGTAGGGTCTGTGCAGACCGGGCAGCCAAGGTCAACCTCACCCCATCCCGTGCTTTGTATTTCCAGCTCTGTGGTTTCCTAATTTATTTGGCTTGAAATTTGTGTCAAACTTTTTTTCTTGGTGTAATTGAAACCAAACCTCTAAATGCTTGTTCATTCCTGAGGGAAATTAAAGGTGATTTCAAGCAGGAAGATCACAGATCTCAGAAAAGGGCCCGGGGAGGGGCGGGGTGAGTTTCGGAGGGGACAGCTCAGCTGCTGGAGCCCTCCTTGGTTAGATTAGCTGCAGCTGACTGTGCTCTCCGGAGGGGTGAGCCCGCCCAGGGGGGCTGGGGTGAGGCCGGCCCTCGAAGGGGTTCGGATCAGGTAAGGGGCTCCACCAGGAGGACCCTGCATGTGGCCCCTCGCCCAGAGGGAGCCAAGGTGGAGTCAGGGAGGGGAGACATCACCCAGCTCACACCACCTCCTCCCAAAGCCTGCCAGCCTGTCTAGAAGGGCAGACTCCCTGTGCCCCTCACTCCAGAGCGGTGCGACCTCGGACACGTCCCTCAGCCTCTCTGACCCTCTGTGCCTCAGTTCCCTCATCCGTACAAACGGAACGGAAATAAAGCTTGAGAGTTGAGGTGAGGATTAAATTAAATGAGGTGGAGCCCAAGAAGCCCTCTGGTCTGGGTCAGTTTGGGAACAAACAGATACTGAAGGAATCCAAGCCAGCACCCCAGCAGTTGAGGACAATGGCCTTCGGTTAAGCCCAGGGACTCAACCAGGGCATGGATTTCCCTTAAGAACTGAAGGCAAGCACTATAGGTGCCTTCGAAATCAAAGCTACCTTTTCCTCACTTTCCTGCCCGTCAAAAAACATTTGTAATTATTTATTGATTGATTTTAGAGACAGAGGAAGGGACAGAGAGAAACATTGACTTATTGTTCCACGTACTCATGTATCCATTGGTTAATTCTTACATGTGCCCTGACCGGAGATCAAGCCCACAACCTTGGTGTATCCAGATAACATTCTAACCCACTGAGCTACCCGGCCAGGGCCAAAAAATATTCTCAAAGGCTGCAAGCTCTTCTGAGTGTCAAGCACTGTGCGGACCTCATGCCATGCGTCTGAGCATTGAATACTCACCGCGCACATGCGAAGGTGGTTTTTATTGCTCTCATGTTATGGGCGAGGAGACAGATTCAGAAGAGCAGCACTGCCTGCCCCAGGGCCCGGCACTGGGGTGCAGCAGAATCTGCAGGAGCTCTCTGGCCCATCTCACACCCGGCTCAGAGCCCCCTCTTCCTGGACACCCCCCAACCCAGACTCAGGGATCTGTGTGCCTGGTCCTTGGGATTTGCATGGCTCTGTGGAGGACTATGTGCTCGGGGCCATGACAAGGGAGGCTGAGGCCCACTCTCCCCAGAAAAGAAGTGCTTCTGACACCCCCATCTCCGCCTGCTGCTCACACCCCACCCCCTCCTGCCCTCAAGTATTGGGCATCAACCTCTCTACTCATTCTCCACCCTTCCCTCAGGTTGGCAACCAACACAGCTTCCCAGCAGGCCCCTCTCAGGTGGCCTTGGGGGGCATCTGTTCCCCCAAGCCCTGGATCTTGCTCCACAAGGACCACCCCAAGGACAGGCACCGTGGTACACATGCCAGTCCCCAGCCCTTAGAATTGAAGGGCTGTCTCTGGTATAGGCATTTATTCTGTGTCTGTAAAGCAGAAGCCTGGAAGCTACAGGAAAGAAGTTTCCAGATTGTCACCAAGGAGGCTTTGCAGGGCTCAGAGGGCTTGGACATAAGATGGGCTTCCTCAGGGAGAAGCGAGCGCTCTGCCCCTGGAGGTATGCAAGCAGGATCTGGATGGTGCTTTGCCAAGAATGCCACCGAGGGGACTAGGGATATACTGCGAGGTCACAGCACTGACCGCTGAGCAAACCCTCCCACCAGGGACAGCGTCATACTTGCTTTGTCCCGAAGCCCACATCAGACTGTACTCCTGGCCCTTTTCTCTTTGTCCTGCCAGGCCACTCTCTTTCTGAAACCGAAGGCCTGTTCTCTGCCCAGCTGTGGCCGGGCTGGGGGAACCCTGGGGCTGCTACTCTCATTCAGCTGTTCCCTGCTGGCTGCAGAAGGCCTGGATCCCCTCAGGAGGATGTGCCCCTCCTGCCTCTCCCGTGCTAGGGCCTCTCCTGCAAGGAAAAGCTTCTTCTGTCACAGGCAGGACAAACAAGGATGGCACCTGAAACCGGAGTCCAGCACTCCGCCCTCCTAACCCAGAATTTCCTGCCGATTTGTGATGCCCCCGCCTCGCCAGAGGGTTCTGGCTTCCTCGGCTCTGACCTCATCCTTTAATCAATCACCGCAGGCCCTGACTTCCCAGTGGCCCCAGTCCCTGTTCTCTGCGGCTTCTGACAGCACCCAGGACAGACCCAGGAGCCTGGCTGTCAGAGTCACAGGCAGCTCGCGTCCACGCCGCCCTGTGAGAGAGGACCACAGCAACCAGCGGGCGGGCGAGGCCTCACCATCGGCTCTCAACCCCTCCGTGAACGCTCTGCCTGGACCAGCCCAGTGCTGGGCAGCAGGCGACCAAAGAAGACACGATGTGTCCCTCCCCTCCCCTCCTTCCCAATGAGACAGGAGTGGTGGCCCCAGAAACAGACCTTCGATCACACGAGCGAGCAAAGGGGTTGGCGAACTTTCTGTAAAGGAACAGAGTAAATTTAGCCTTGTGGGCTGTGCAGGCCCCAAAGGAACTGCTTGCCCTGGGCACTGTCGCACAGAAAGATCCACAGAGAACAGGTAAAAAGTGAACATGGCTGTGTCCCAATAAAACTTTATTCACATCAGGCAGTGGGCCCGATTTGGCCCTTGGGCCACACCTGGCGGACCCCACCCTACAATATGGGCTCTGTAGTAAGTAACTTGGAAGCACACTGTGGGGGGGGGGGGACTGACTACCACTGGTAGTGACGAGGCCACTGGGAACCCCTCCTTCCAGGAAGGAGCAGCAGGGTGGTCGATGGGCAGGAACCGGGAAAGTGAGGGAGGAGAAGAGCCTCAAACCCAGAAAACAGCTTAAGGAACGAATGGACAGTCAGCACGAACTCTCTGGGTGTTGGAAACACACAGAATCTTCTAGTTTGCTGGGAAACCTGAGAAGTGAGGCTGGCAGCTCCCGCTCCTCGGGTTATAAAGACTCAGAGGGCAGGGGAAGGAGTCTGTGGTTCATCTGAGCGCCTGTGCCCTGCAGCCGCTGTCCGTGGAGAGGTGTTGGTGGCACTGT
The DNA here is from genome assembly GCA_004024845.1 of Tonatia bakeri. Taxonomy (NCBI): domain Eukaryota; kingdom Metazoa; phylum Chordata; class Mammalia; order Chiroptera; family Phyllostomidae; genus Tonatia; species Tonatia bakeri. The sequence goes on along the minus strand of PVIA01001313.1, from coordinate 282,998 downwards.
TATAGCTGTGCCTGTGGTCATCTGGACAACCTGCTGACATTTCCTGCGCACAGCATGGTGGGGGCCTGAGTTCGGGCCCTCCCAGGCTGGTGGAGCAAGTCACTGCCCTCCTCTGAGCCTCTGCAATGAGAATGTGCCCACCTGGGCGCTGGCTTCAGAATGGTGGAGACCACAAACCCCCGAGACCTATGCACACCGTCTATTGCCTATTTTCCATTTGTTTATTTATTGAGCACCTAGTGTTTGCTAATTGAGCACCAAGCACTGTGCTAGGCTCTTTGCATGCTTGTCTGATTTAAACCTTCAAACAACCACGTTAGACGGTTATCCATGTTTTATAGACCATGAGATTGATAGAGGAAGCATTCTCATTTAGTCAGTGCCTGTTGCACCCTCTTGTCCTAGCCAGGGCGGCAGTGTTGTTCGGGGAAACCCCTGTTTTCCAAGCGTGGTTCTTAACCTTGGTTCCTCATTTACGATTTGGGTGGGAGAAGACCTAAGCTTTCTGAGGCCAAGTTTCCCATTTGCACAGTAGGAATACTCGGCCTGCCTTGCAGGATTTCCTTGAGAACTAGGAATTGGTGTGGGTGCCTATAAAGGGTATGGCACAGTATGTGGCATGCAGTAGGTGCTCACTAAATGCATACTGGATATAGATACGTGTATGCACTGCGACAATGTCAGATCATACGCTCTCCTCCAGGAACTTTGCAGATCCTTCCTGCTTCCTCCCTAGAATCTCTGTTCAGGAGATCTTTGACTTACCCTGGGCCCAGGGCAGAAGGCCTCACTTCCATGTGGTTACAATTGGCTCTTTGAGGGGCCATCACCCGAGGGGACAGAGCCAGCTTCCCCCGTCTCCACATCAAGTGGTCCGATTAGAGCCAGCCACCAGAGTGAGGCATCCGGGGGCAGAGGCCGGGCAGTGATGGATAACCCCATCCAGGGACGCATACACAGGGCTATTTTGGGGCCTCCTGCCCGGGAGGCGGCCTCCTCGGGGCATGGGGGCTGCTGACCCGGAAACAAATTAAAGGCACATCTGTTGGGAGGCCATTTCCAGCAGTGGCTCCAAGTAGCTGCCTGCATTCCTGGAACAAGGGAGCTGTGTGTGTGGTGAGCCAGGCGCACGCTGTCCGTGCTGGGGGACGGGGCCACGGCCTCTGGCCAGGAAGGAGCAGCTGTGGGGGATACGGGGCCCAAACAGAAGGAGGGGCCATTTCTGGGCCAAGCTAGTCTTGCTCAAAGAGGGAGTTGTTTTTCAGCATCTTGAGTGACTCAGGACATGAGTTTTCAGGATACTGTATGTTGAGAATGTCCCAACACTGAGATCACCAGATCAGCTGAAAGACCCCAAGGAGGAGCTCTGTCCTCCAGGTCCCTGTGAACCATTGAGCCCCTTCTTAGGATCACCCATGGGCCATCTTGGCTTACATACTATAGGGACCACAAATTCATTGACCCCCACACTGGGCCATAGGGCACCGTGAATGCTTGCTTATTGATAGTAAGATAATATTTTGTTTCTGAGGCTTCCATCCGGTGCCCTCAGTGTGCCTCTGAGGTACCATAGGGTGAAGTATGTGCTCAGTAAGTATTCTGTGAACAGATGGATGAAGGATGGATGGACAGATGGGTGGGTGGGTGATGGATGGACAGATGGATGATGAATGGATGAATGGACAATGGATGGATGGATGGATGAATGATGGATGATGGATGGATGATGGATGGATAGATGACTGAGATTGGATTGAATAAATAGTCTGTGCTAGGCACAGAGAATAAAAAGATGAAAAGATTCCTAAGGCAGTGCTTCTGCTTTCAAGATGTAGCATTCTCTCCACATGAAGAAGAAAATCTAAGGCAAGCTTCCTTGTATGTAAATTGACCCCTCTCGTTCCTTAAGGCCCAGCAGGAACACTTCCTCTGTGGGAGCTTGTAGCTGACCTGCTCCCCCGCCTCCTCTCCCGAGAAAGGAAATGATAGACAGTCAGAAAAAAGAGTAGAAATAAATTCTGGGACCTTGAGTCTGACCACTGCATTTTGCATTTGGGAGAAACAGAACAGCCAATGAGAATTTCTCCACAAAGGAATACGGGGGAAATGTCTGATTTTGTTGTCTGTCTGTGAAATTTGAACACCTAGCAGAGTGGGAAAGTCTCCATTGATTAATTACGGTCATTGATTGATTCATTGAACAAATACATTCTGCAAGTACTCTGGGCCAGGCTCTGTGCGAGGAGCTGGGGAATCAGCATAAATCATTGAGGTCCTGCCCCCCGGAGCCCACTGTTGAGTGGGGGAGGAACACAAACCTCCCCGGGGGAGGGGGGCAGTACCATGGCAACAACACTCTGCAGCCAGACCGCCTGGATTCAAGCCCTGGTTCACCACTGCCCAGCAGTGTGACCTCGAGAATGTTCTCAGCCTATCTGTGCCTCAGTTTCGTCCTCTATGATGGGGACAATGGTAGATTAAAGGGCGTTCTTATTTGTTAAATGTCATCAAGCATACAGGAAGTTCTATGTAAGGGTTTGTTACATAAAGTGGCGACAGTGCCGGGGGATGCAAAGGCATCCTGAGCAGAGAGAGTGGCGTCTAGCAGCTTTGAGAAACAAGGTCTTGTTCAGAGGGTGGCCTCCCAGTTGGACCTCATCTTCCCAGGGGCTTCATGAGTTCAAAGGCATTTGCTGTGTTCTTGGCATTGGGCTGGGCCTGTGATTTGCCTGATCGCCAACCAGTGCCCAGAGGGCAGGTGCAACTGCTGTGTTTACTTCATGCATGAGGAAGCTGATTCAGCGAAGTTAAGTCATTTGCCCGAAGCCACACAGCAGGTGCAGGGCAGAGCTAGGCTGCAAACCCTGGCTTTTGGTTTTGCCACATCGTTGCTTGGGATCCAGAACAGGTCACTCTGCCCCCCTGTGCCTAGGTTTGCCCTCTGGAGAGAACGGCTGTGTCTACCTCCGGGTGAGTCTCAGTGAGCTGATGCCTGCGTGTTCCTGGAAGGGTGCCAGGTGCACGGTGGTCTGTGAGAGCCAGCCCTGGCCATCCTGTTGTATTCCCAGACATGGCTCTGGCCGCCCTGTCCTGCGACCTTGGAATACTGTCCAGCAGCACCCCCTCCATGAGGAAGGTTCCATGCTCCGGAGCCCACGTGCCTTTCGCTGTGGTGGCGGCGGGCAGCGGCTTCTGTTCTCTGACGGTGGCATGTGGTTTGAGTTTGAACGTTTACTTCCTGAAGTCTAATGAGCCTCTGAAAGTGATTAAACAAAAGACAGAAAGGTTAAGCCAACACCTTTTTATCGGAAGAAGCAATATCGAAACTAATGTCCCCAAAGCCATTTTTCTCCGGCTCCTGCAATCTCTCTCAAGAAGGGGCTCACTCCCTGGTGGGGCAGGAATTCCTGCTCAAGTCCTCAGACATCTGGGCCAGACCAGGGAGGGACTGGCCGGCAGGCCACCCCTGCTCCTGTACTGCCGGTTCCTTCTTTTCATTAGAAGGGCCCTGGGCTGGGAGCTAGGGGCTCTGGGTCAAGTCCTTGGCCAGCCCCTCTGTCCTCTGCATCCTTGGGGACTGAGGCTTCTCATGCCTCTGCTATACCTGAGCCCTCTGGTTAGACTCCCCTCCCAGAGACACTCTCTAGGTGCTGGCCCCTGACTGCTATGCCATCGCCTGTCTTAGCATAAAGGACCACAAACACGTTGGAACTGGCAGTGAGGAGTCTTTATGAGCAGTGTGTACGTGTTGTGTGTTATATTTTGTGTGTGTCACGTGTGTTGATTCCATGCCTGTTAGGTGTCCTGCAGGTGTGGCGTGTGTCTCCCCGTGCTGGAGAAGAAGCCATGGCTTGCTCTCACACACATCGAGGTGTAACTCATGCAGCAGCCTGTGTTAGCCCTGGAATCCACTGAGGACGTGATCTGGGAGGGAGAAAGTTTTGCTATGACTAAAGCTCTAAAGGAACTGACCATCACATACTCCACTAGCCCAAGTTGCCCTTCCAAATATCTCCCATTGTGTCTGGATGAAGACCTTAATCAACTCACGTGGGACCCACTGCATGCACAGGGACTGCACTGCTTCTCTAAGCAAGGGATCCCAGCTTCTGCAAGCAGGCATACTGCTGACTACTGAGCTGGAGTGCTGGAGCGACCCCACCCATGGTCCTCCGGCCGAGCTTCCTCCTTCAGCACTGAGCACAGGCGGCCCTCGGGGAATGCCTAGAGATGCTGAGGGCTACCCCGAGGTGGACCGTCGTGGACCGGAAGTGAGGGCACTTGGGGTCTGGGCCCACTTCTTACTGGCCTGTGCCTGTGACTGTGTCTCCCATGCCTTTGTGTGCTCCCCAGAAAACATGAGGTTAATTCATGCTCGTTTCAAAGGCCTGTTAAGGCACTCGAATAAACATCCGCACTTTGAGAAGTAGGAAATATGGGTACTCTTTCAGTGCTGGGTGTTACATTAACAATGATGTGGGTTGGATTAATTGTGATGGGAGTTGGGATAATAATAATTTATCCATAAGAAAGTTTTCCTCTGCCTCTGGGAGTGACTCAGAGCACAAGCCAAGGTGAGCATGTGACTGTTGGCATGGGGGGTGGGAGACAACAGCTCAGCCCTGGGGGGCTTTATCGGACAAGCTGTCCTCTTAAAGAACACCCACCCTTTCTCCAAGGAAGAAGGGGCTCACCGTCACAGGCAGTCCCCCAGGAGCCTTCTGGGAGCCCCTAGGCTCTGCTGATCTAGAAGGGATTTCTTTCTGTCTCAGGAGGACAGGGGTTGGCTGAATGGAGTATGAACCAGAGATTTCTCAGAATGTTCCTGCTCACGGGGGCGGGGGGGCAGGGGCAAACTGTCATCTTGTTCCTTAATGCCTGCTTTCCACTGCCCTCAGCAGGAGGGGTGCACCACCAAGAAATCCAAGTCTTGGTTTCTGCATCTCCCTGCCTCCATATCATACCCCTCCCCTCTCACGGGGTGTGAAGACTGAGTGCCTCGAATTCCTCTGTCTCTGTCAGGGCCTAGAAAGGCCCCAGGCCAGCTGGAGAGTCAGGGTGGTCAGGGACCCCCCAGGCCCCACCCCTGTCCCCCAGAGGCTGGATGAGGGTGGGGGGGGCAGGAAGATAGGACTCTGCGACCTTTCCCTGCATTTATCTCCTCCCATCTGTAAACAGTGCCCGGCCCTCCTGGGGGCAGCCTCAGCCTCACACTCTGGGTGACAGTGTGTTTGGACGTTCAGAGACCCTCACCCAGCCGCCTTTGTTCCCCGGGCTTAATGAAGGGACTGCTAAAACCTGCTCGCCAGATAAGATGACAGGGCGGTCTTTTAGGGTTATGGATGGTACACAGAGGCGACAGGATGAATTCCTTGTGCTGAGGGGTCTGAGTGCACTGCCTTTTGTCCAGAGGTGGGCTCATCTCGACTGGTACAAGTTTGGCCCTTCGGCTTCCAAAACAAACATTTTTGCCGCATGCCAAAAGATTAGGGGAAGACAGCGGGAGACAGGCCCTGCGGGGGTGGGGGGGGGTAAAGGACATTGCCCCCACCCCCACCCCCCGCCTACCACCACCACCACCAAAGCCTAATGCACCCAGGAGGGGTTGTCCCACCTTCAGCTCACCTCCAGTCCACCTCACATCGGATTTCTTTCCTATTTGTGATAAGAGCCACGGCTTGTTCAGTGCCTTTTAGTTTGCAAAGTGCTTTTACTCGATTTTATTGGCTTGTCACCACTCCTTGAGAGTCGGGACACTGAGGAGGGACTCTGTATGGCATTATCTGCTTTGCCACTTATTAGTGCTTTGAACTTGGGCTAAATCACTTACCTTCCATGTTTGATGGGAACACCACACATTAGCCTATTGGACACCGCTTGTAAGTTGCTACCTTCCTATGTGAGGTGTCATTTATCTTATTGCGTGATGGCAGCTCCAGAGGGAAGGGGGTCCTCTGCTATCTTCGCTACTTCACCCCAGAACCTAGAAGCAGCATGGAGGGCAGTGGGTGCATACTACACTTTGTTATCCAGGTACACAATGGATGGGTAGATTCCAGAGCACCTGGGGATCTGCCAGAGCCTTCCTTCCAGGATGCACATGAACAGGTTCTTGTTCTGTCTTTGAAAGGTCCACACCCCACAGTGCCTGCGGGGTATCCCTGTCTGGGGATGGAGGGCCTACTCTGAGGCTTCTCCTCCCTGGGCCCTGTACCTGGGAGTCAGAGAGGAGCTGCTCCCTCCAGCCTCGGGGCGCTATGCCCACCCTCAGAGTCCACATCCCAGAAAGACAGGGCCCTGCCAGGTGAGCGCAAACATGCACCAGCTCAAGGTACAGCCCACTCCACCTCTCAACCCCCACACAAGCACACAGACACATGCCTGCACACCCCTCTCCTGAGAGCTCTGCTGCGGCCTGGCTACAGACCAGCCTCATTCCTGGACCTGCCCAGATTCCAGGCTGGACTTGGGTGGAACTCTGTCTCCTCTCGAGCCTTTTCTCATGTATGAGATGCCCAAAGCCCTGAGCAGGAGCCCTTAAAGATGGAAAGGGTCAGAGGTGCCATGGCGACCTCAGAACTAGAGGTGACAGTCCATTTGGAGGCAGAATGGTACCATTTCTTTTTTATTTTTTATTTTCTTCACTATTGCACCATCTCCTTCTAGTACTTTATTTGCTCCCAGCATCTCGTTCTCTGGCCGGTAAGACAGGTAAACAGAGCAGGTGGGCAGCAGGCTGTCCCAAGGCCGGTGACTGGTGGGGAATCGTGCGTTATCACATCCTGATGTGCCTTGATTCTCCTACAGTTGTGCTTCCTCTGCCAGAACCGGGTGATAGCCCCGCCAAGGAGCTCAGGGGCCCTGCTGAGCCTGCCGCCCTGACTGGGGGGCACCAAGGAGGGGCTGGTCAGGAGCCCATCAGTGGAGCTGCCCAATGATAGCCCGAGGGCTGAGCCCACAGAGGCCTCAGGGAAAGAGCCTGTGGGGCGGGGGTCAGCCTGATGCATTATGTAACAGAAAATAGGCTGTGACAGAGAACAATAAACACTGGGCCGGCAGAGTGACTTTCTGCCTGGCCCCCGCCCGGTGCTGGAGGAGTGCTTCTGCCCCCACTGTCCTCCTCCCACCAACACGTTCAGGAAGGCCCCGTGGGCACGGCCTCCTCCTGACCTGCACCCGCTGGCACCGTGTCTCATGTGTGCTATCACAAGAGCCTCAGCCTTGGGCTCCCCCCTTCAGTATTGCCATCCTAAAAGCTATCTGCCCACCATGACGACCAATCTTCCCAAGGCGCGTGGAGTCGACAACCACCCTTCTCCATCACTCTCAATGGCTCCTCATCACCCCAGGACAAACACCACCTGGTCTGGGAATCCCAGGCTTCCCTGGTTCCCAAGGCACTCCCTCCACCTCACCTGTTAAAGTGACCCATTCTGAATGCGTTCTCCACTTTCTGGCCATCATGCTGTTCCCGCTGCCTGAAGTGCCCACTCCACCCCACCCCCAACTATATAGCTCTCATTTTTCAACTTCTAACTAAGAACTCCCCCGGCACTCAACCCTCTCCATGCAATTGATTATTTCTACTTCCAAAGCATTTTCCTCGCACCTTCCTTTTGCAGTTAGCTTTGAGATGTTTGTCTTTCCAAGCCATCGTCAGCTGCCCGAGCAATAGTGCTGTGACTTACTCGTTGTTGTGCACTCGTCCCCGCTCTGGGAGAGCTCAGATCAAGGGGAGAGGCAGACATTTAAACAAACGCATGCAGCAAAGCTTCAGAGGTGCCGCGGCAGAGAAACGCATGGCCTGTTTGTTTAGCCGTCTAGGTCATGGGAGCCATCGGGCACAGGCAGAGAGAGGGGCCATGGCTGGTGCACAGCGGGGGCCACGGCAGTCAGCTGATTGCTGCTGGCATGTTCCCGGGGAGAGGACCAGCCTTTTACACCATGCTCACAATAATAGGTCATCCTCCTCTGGGTGATGAGACTCTTTGAAAGATTATTTTCATTCTAAATCAATAAATATAAACTACTTTAATATCAATAAATATCACAAACTCTTACACCTAAGAGTGTAAGTCTCTACTAGTCTAAGATATCCACATGGCGCCAGTGGAAAGAATAACAAGCAACAAAGGAATGGGACGGAGCTGGAGAACTCATGCCCTGCTCTCATTGGTTGCCTGGCTGACTGGAGGGAAGGGGTACCCATGGAAGAGACTGATTCAGAGAAATCAAATGGACAGTTAAGGGCAGGGGTGCAGGTGAGTGATATTTGTCAGTAACACCACACAAAAGAAAATCAAGTTGACAGACTAACAGACAAGCAACATTTTTTATACTGTGTCACATCCCAAATGACAATTTGACCTAGTAGGGAGAAAAAAATTAAATAGCAAATAATAAGAATTAATCATGGAACTGAGGCATCAACAACCTGGTACAAAATAGCCAATATTTGGAAATAGAAGGGAAATTGATACATCACAGTTAACTCGCCATTGTCTCTGCCTGCTCAAATATATAAGTAGAAGAAAGAACAATTGACAAGGGACAGGCAGTAGACACAAACAAAACTCTGTATATTTCAGGTCACTTACCAAAGGTCCAATCAGATCAGTCCTTGGAAAGTGTGTCCTTCCACTAACCAAACAGCCACCACCATTTGGTAGCACATTGATTTACTCATCAATTATTACACAAATGTTTAGCCTTCCTGCTTGAATGAAAATGCTGTTAATCTTATTAGTTCCATGACCCATACGCCTAAGTGCCTAGAATAGAGTCCAGCCTACAGTAGGCGGTCAAGTGTGTTGGGAATAAACAGAATGTGTTAGAAATGTACAATGGGATATTCAGCCTCGAGAAGGAACGGAAGTCTGACATGCACTATAACACGGCTAAACTGTGAAGACATTATGTGCAGCCTTCATGAAGCCAGGACAAATAGGGGAGGATTTCACTTACCCGAGGCACCTAGAACAGTCCACTTTACAGAGCCACAAAGTCAAATAGACCCAACAAGGGGCGGGGAATGGGTGTTATTGTTGAACAGGGACAGAGTTGAGAGCAATAAAAAAATCCCAGAGGTGGCTGGTGATGATGGTTACACAAGAGTGTGATTAAGGCCACTGCCCGATACACTTAAAAAAATAGTTGAAATGGTAAACTTTGTGTTATGTATGCTATGTACACATTACCAGAAAAACGAGAAAAGGCTGGTACATCAACAGGTTGCAGTAAGTGGAGCAAGCAAGCCGTAGCTCCCTCCTCCCTCTCTGCCCTCCCCAACATAACTCATGGCCAGCTTTCTCACTGGAGTGTCACCCAAAGGGGCCTGGGCCGCCCCCTCCCCTGTACTGTTCACTTGGGTCAGAGAACGAAATCATTGGCCAAGGGGGTGGACAACACTGCGGTTGGCTGCCAGGAGCCCCTTGGCCCCTCCACAGCCCCCCAGCCGTTTTGCAGGGAAGGAGCAGAGGACCTCGAAATGGACAAGACAGCGAAGCATACGGTGGAGTGGCACCTGCAGAGCCAACACCCAGAAAGGCAAGGTCAACATGCTCCCCCACGAAGCAGGTGGATGCTGCACTCAAAGACTCAAGGGGAAATTGTATGGTGGCAAAATGCTTGCACTTGTTTCATCTGGAGAAGAGTTTCAAGTCCCTCGTCGCTCTTTTAGTCTTACAGCCAACGAAATGAGCCAGTGATTCGTGCCTTACCTTCTTTCTCTTACTAGGACTGTGGGCACCCGCCCTCGTCACTCTTTTAGTCTTACAGCCAACGAAATGAGCCAGTGATTCGTGCCTTACCTTCTTTCTCTTACTAGGACTGTGGGCACCCGGGAGGCCATGCACCCAAAAGGGACATGAGGATTACAGGCATGCAATGGACCCAGGCTCATTCAGAACCAGATTTCCGAAGCGAGAGGGGAACTGGGCTGGAAGAATCAATGCAGAGGATTTGAAAGAGAAATATAGAGGGCATAGTGTATACAAGCCAGCAGGTGAGAGAGCAGGAAGCAGCTCAGCCTGTGGGGGGCGCCCACACAGAGCTGGCTGTCCCAGGAACCTGGAACCCACTCTAGTGACTCCAGACAGAGGGCCTGGGAGACTGTGGTGGCTGCTGCAGAGAGTGAGGCTGGGAGTGGGGCACACAGGGAGGCCCAGGCCCCTGGGGAGTGGATGCTCATGCCTGGGGACGCACCTTAAATGCTGGCTGTCACTATCACCAATGGTCCCATCATGCTACCACCACCATGTCCATGCTCCAGCCTCACCTGGCTGCTTCTCTGCACGCAGCCTGACACCTGCACCCTCCTCCTCACACTCAGGCAGCATGCCCGCTGGCTGCTGGGTTTGGTGGGCCCGGCAGGATGCTGGAAACTTTATAATTTAATGCGAGCTCCTCTTGCCTCCAGACACACGTGAGCAGGCAGTCGGGGTCATGGGCTGAGGCAGCCTAGTGCCTGTCCTTTCACTTCATAGGTGGGGTCTGAGGCCCAGAGAGGGCCCACCATCTTCCCAGGCCCCCAGATTAGAGGCCAACCCTGGCTTCCTAGGTCCATGGCTGTTGCTCTGTGACAACCTTGCTGTTAAAACTAACTGGATTGGGACAAAAGGTCAGGGAAGAAAGGTCAGGGGGCATTATGAAGCAAAAAAGCTGACCCTATCCCCCAGGGATTGCTAAGTGGGACAGTTTGCAATCAGCGCCCTGCAGCAGGTCTGGCAGATAGTCAGGAGGTCTGGGTCCCAGCACCAACCCCATCCCTGTCGTGCTGGGTAACGAAGACACGTCCCTTTGCTACCCAGCCTTCCATCCTCCAGGCTGCCCTGTCCAAACTTTTGGGCTCTTGTGAGGCCGGAAGGAAACAGGGCACAGGTTGCTCTCTGGAAAACTATCAAGTCACTTGGTACACTTGAGGGACAGCTGCCGCGACTACACCTGTGAGCCCAGGTGTCCTTAGTCAGTAGACTGTTCTCTCTGTGGCCCCCACCCCCTCTCTGAAGAAGGCCTGAGGGAGGTGGTGGACTTGCAACCTCACCTCACAGGGGAAAAAACTGAGGCCGGAGACACTTGCACAGACCTGAGACAGACCTGGCAAAGAGTAGGTGCTCAGGGTTTGCTGAGGAGCTTGTGGGTTGTGCCACAGGATGCGTTAAAACAGCTCAGGTGGGGCCATTGTTAGGATTAAATGAAGAAGCACCTTTAAGGGGCCCAGCACAATACTGGACATAGAATAGGGGCTCAAGAGATGGTAGTCCCCTGTCCCCCTCCCACTCCTTCTTCTCCATTCTTTTTTCTGGCTTAGTAATTTTCCCCCAGGAGGGCAAGCTCTGCTCTGGGGGAACACCAGGGAGGGTAGAATGCACTTCCTCTCAAGCTCTCTGGTTGCCCCGGGAGAGTTTGCAGAACTGGAGAGATGGGGTGGAGGGCTGGAGGGCAGGTAGCAGAGGGACAGGCTTGCGTCTGGAGGGGAGGGACAGGAATGTGACCCACCAATGTGAGCGCTGTGGGATTCCTGCCCTTTATTACCCCCTACCACAGACGCAGAGCAGAGTGGGAGTCCCCCAGTGGTGAGCCAAGCCTTCTGTGCTTCCCCGGGGCCCCTTGACCGCCAAAGAGCAAGCTGGAGGAGAGACTGTTTCCGGACAATAGCCTATTAACACTCATTACCCATAAAACGGCTCGTTTTCAAATAGCCAGATAATTGAGGCCATTGGGTGGAAGGACGCTGGAATTACCTGATTAATTGCCTCTCTTCTGGGCCTCACATGTTTAGACACAGCCCCAGAGAAGCTGTTGGAGCTTTGAAGTCTTGCTACACTTTCCCTGCCTCTCTTTTCCCAGTCTGAGTGTCCACCCTGGCTTCCTGCTTCGCCCGGGAGCTCGCACACCTCATCAGTCAACACGGGACAGCCATAAACTTTTATTTTTCATCCTCATTTTGCAAAGCGATCCTCTGGGCCTTTTCTCTGCTCTTATCTAGACCCAAGAGCCATGGCTTCATTCACGTATTTGTTCATACAAAACAACAAAAATGTATCAAGTATCTGCTGCCTGCCAAATTCTGTTCCAGGCTCCAGGGGATACAAAAAACACCTACAGCAACAACAACACCTGTAATAGCACCACCATCACCACCACCACCAACAGCAACAACACCTATAATACCACCATCACCACCACCAACAACAACAACCAGAAATAGGATGGGGCTGCATGGATCAATACCATGTGCCAGGGTTTGAAGTGGGAGGCCCATTCCAGGGCCACTATCCTTCCCGGGACACTGAGCCCTCCAGCCCCACAGTCACTCACACCCTGTGCCGGAGCAGCAGCCAGGCCAGGAATCAACCTTCCCCTCTACATGTGGGGACACTGAGACTCGGGGCTGAGGGAAGGGCAGGTGTGTGTTCCCAGAGCGTGGGTCGCTCGGGTTGGGACGTTCCGAGTGAGGTCCCATGAGACCCACTTTGCTGCTTTCCATGGTGACATGGAGTGACGAGCCATCCCATAGAGAAAAGAGATCCCCAAAGCCCAAGCCAGACAGCTGCCAGGGGCCGGAGGCCCGGAAGACACCAAGAGGTCTAGTGGCGCTGTCAGGAGAGGGGTCCTGCCACTGTGAGACTGGCTCCCCCGCCAGTGCCCACACCTTCCTCTCTCCAGGGCTGCCTCTCTCCAACACCAGGTGGGCAAGTGTGGGCTGCCAGGGGGAGCCCTCTGAGGGAGCGTGCCTGGACCGCTTCCCCTCCCCCCACCTACATCCCTGCTGCTCCTTTCCCAAGGGGGGAAAGAATTATTTGTTTTTCCTGTTACCCTGATTTATGGGCCACTTTGTTCTTTATCTATTTGCACAAACTCGGTAAAGCGACCCGTTCCTTCCCAGAGGTCAGAGATTCTGTCAACACCTTAGGGTCACAGGTCGGCCGACCTGCCCAGGGTGGAAGGGGTTACAGAAGGTCACCTCAGAATGGACGCTAGACAGCAGTTTTGCTCAGGCAGAAGGGCTCTGCTCTGGGACTCACAGCAGAGGATAGGCCATCGCGCCTGAACTCCATCCTTCCCTCACATTGCAGCAACAGTCCTGACGTCTCCATTTCACGGAAGCGGGAGCTGAGGTTTGCAGAGATGGGGTGGCGCATCCTACGTGTCACAGAGAGGGGCTCACATTGAGGTCTCCTGACCGCCAGTCCACCTGCCCCTCTAAGGCCCACAGGCCAGGGCTGATTTGTGCCTCTTTTAGCTCAGGGCTCAGGTCAGAAAGACCAGCCCAGCTCACTACCCTCCTTCCATCCTCTTCTCCACCAAGGAGCACAGTCTCCCCCGCCGCACTCCATGCCCGTCTGTGGACCTCAGGATGGCTCCATCACAACCAGGGCCTCTGGGTGGTGTCCACACGAAGGGCAAAGGGGAACAAACACAAGCCACATTGCGAGTGGACCTCACTATGTGCATTGGCAGGCAAGGTGGAGTTCTTGCCTGGGCCCAGCCCCAAGCCCCAGTGAGGAGCCCCATCTGGAGGCCTCTGCGGATGACAGGTGCCCCCTCCAACCTGTGTAGCCTGGGAGCACCTCACCCTCTGAGATGCAGTCTCCTTCATCAATACAGAGTCAGCAGCCTCCCAGGAAGGGGGTGAGGATCCCAGGAACAGTGCACAGGAGCACTCTGTGATCTGCAAGGAAGTTCAGTCTCTTCACTTCACAGATGGGGGAATAGAGGCCCAGAGGAAGGGACAGAGGCCGGACAGGGGAGCAGACGGGTCCACTGGGCACTGCCTATGCTGTGGCTTCGCCAGGCTGCCCAGGAGTCCCTGCCACCACTGCGGTGTCAGGGGCCTCGGCCCTCGTCTCAGCTCTCTTTGGGGTGCTGCACAAACATTCCAAAACAGATTCACCAGACACTCTCGGCCAGTTTTAGAAATTTCTTGAATGACCCATCTTAGCCAACCAATGTTAACCTAATATAGTCCAGTCTACTCCAACTTGTTCCAAGTCAGCCACTGTAATTCTGCTCCAGCCAGACAACTTGACTCCTCCCAACCTAGAAAAAACAGAAAAATGTGTGACGATAAACATAAACACAATCCGATTAACCTTGGCCCATACCAACCCAATATTTGCATCTGGACTCAATAAATTACACCATATTCCAATGAGTACTTATGATTTTATTTTTATTTTTAGAGAGAGAAAGAAAGGGAGAGAAACATCAGTGTGCAAGAAATACATCAGTCAGTTGCCTCTTGCACACCCCCACAGGGGGACCTGGCCCACAGCTCTGAGCCACAGCAGATGGGGCTCCAGTGAGTAACTGGACAACCCAATCCAACAAAGCCCAACCCCTCTCCTCCAGCTCCTCTCCCTGAGAACAAACACCCCAACCCATTCTAACCCAATTCAATCTAACTCATGCTGTCACGATGCCAAATGTTTCCCAGCCCCAAACAGCACAGTCCGTCCTGTCACACTACAACCCATTGCAAGCAGATGTCTCTAGATATATCTTGAAAATAAAAAAAAATTAAAAAACAAAGTGAAGTATCAGCTCTAAAGGAAACAGCACCTTCTGATGCTTCTGCCCACTCAGTTTCTACTCACATCTCCCAGGTCTGTACTATACCCTGCTCTCGTTCCAGCCTCCATCTGGGACCCTCTCCCTCCTGCTCACACTCTACTTACCGCCTGCAGTGCCGAGGGCAGCCCTTGCCTCTGACCAGGCTGGCTTCTGGGAGATTTCAGCCCATTGGTTTCTCTCTTCGTCTTTTCCCCTGAGGATCACTGAAACACTTCCTAGCCCCAAATCTCTGAGGTCCTTTACTGTCTGCATGAGTGGCTGGCTCTCCCCGTCACAGTGAGAGCTTCTGGAAGCAAGGAATGACGTGACAGCAACTTCTGCAGGATGTATTAGGTGATAGATGGCATCTCGGTGGTCGCTTTAACCGTGCACGCTGGTCGCTCTGCCTGTCGTCTCAGTCTTCAGAATCGCGCACCTACAGCAGGTGCAATTGGCTCTCAGACTGCTTGTCCCTCGGTCTCGCTCACTTCCCATTCGTTTCCCACTCCAGAGCTAGATGCAGCTTTAAAAGCCTGTCACCCACAGCCTTGAAGTCCTTGGTTTCCCATTTTTCTTGAAAGCCCAGCTTCTAGGGTCCTTCACAGTACGTTCCTTACTTCCTCAGGCTCAGCTGCCAATGTCTTCTCCCCTCCACCCGCCCCTGAGCCTTTGCATTCACTCTGTTACTTAAGCTGCAACTCTGCCCCTCCAGCCATTAGTTTCTTCTCACACTTACGCAGTTCATTCTCAGTATTAGCTTTTTCTCTCATGCTAGTTTATTCTCTTACCTTAAGAGCCACTCACTGCAGGAGGACTTGCCAGGCCTTAGACTATTTGGCTTCCCTGTGACCCATCTCCGTACTGTCTTACCTGGTTGACTTTATTGCCATTCCTTGTGTAGTGATTCTTTCCCTATAGATGTAAATTTCATGACAACAAGGACCATGTCTGACTCTCTATACTTAACATCTTGTGTGCACAATAACTGTTGAATGAATGAATGAGATATTTCCAATTGCTTCTGACTTAATTACAAACGGTCTCCAGTTCACTCATTCATTTATTGTTTCAGCAAAAATTCCTTAAATGTGTGTCCCACACTAGACTTTACTATGAGTTTTAAGGGCTCAAGTAAGAGGATCCTCACTTAGATCAACATACTTCTACAAAAGAAGCCTCCAATCCATGCACTTACTCAGCCACGTGTGTGTTGAGAAACTCCCTTGCCCCAGCCGCGGGAGGGGAATGAGGGGCTGAGGAGCTCAGACAGGTGCATAGGCAGGTTGAGGCCAGGAAAGTCTTCACAGAGAGAGACACTTAAAGGCCTTCGAGAATGAGGAAGAGCTTGTCAGGCTGCCAGCGGCACAGGAATGTTCTAGGTAAGTGGAGAAGGTTCCTACAAAGGTCTGGGCCACAACATGGGATGACACAGAGAGGGCAGGTTGTAAGAGAGAGCGGGCCTAGCTACGTGACAACAACTCACTCACACAGGGAACACTGGAGGACCCCCTGAGGGCAGAGCTCACTCCTGGATGCGCACCAGCTGGTGTAACCTCACGAAGGGCATCGTGGCAAAATGACTCATTAAGGACTGAGCTGAAATTCAAGCGGAGGTTTTCCTGAACTCAAAGAACAAGCTCTCCCCTGCACTGGGATCTTCAGGGAAGCCCCAGGGCCTTGAAGGAAAGGTATAGAAACTCTGTGTCTTGTTTTTGCACAAGCCCACACTTTACTGAGGCTACTTGTAAATATGCCAAGTGACTCCGGAAACCCAGCACAGCAGGCCTCAGCGACGCTAGGGTGACAACTCCCACGAATCGGCTGAGAGCCTGGAGACAAGCCACCACTCCTGTGTGGCAGAGTGCCTCGATGACCAGCGGCAGTCCGGTGGTCTCCCCTGGTAAACCTCCGTGAAGAAAATTAGCGACATACATATAAGAAGTCAGAAATGCTTGGAATGTGGACATGGGACTTAATGCCCAGGAAAAAGAAATACCTACATAGGCCTTCAGGAACAGCAGAACTAAAGAAAGCTGCCAAGAAGAAAACAGATCACCGTGAGGACAAAGCACAGGAGAAACTAATGCAGAGAGAAAGGCCAGGGTGAAAAGGGCTGGAGAGTGGTGCCAGTCCTGCTGGCAGTTACAGGGACAGTTCGGCCGGGCTTCTTCACCAGGGAGTGAAGGAACGTCTACCTCCTCCCCGTCTGTCCGGGTACAGTGACATGGAGGGAGGCTCCTCCGGCTCCTGTCTTCAGGCTCCTGCACAAGCCCGTCCTGTCCCCTGGGTCAGACGCAGACTCCAGCACTCGCGGGCTGTGTGGGACCAGCACAGAGAGCAGCGCCGAGGTGGAGCCCCCGGAGGAGAAGGAAGAGGAGCGGCATCGCTCCACCCACGTTGAGCTGATGGACCGAAAACTTCAATCTGATTCTCCAGTGGGAGCTGAGAATGCGTTCAAGCCAAGCAGGTTAACCGACTGGCCAACGCTTCAAGAGCTCAAAAGGTCCTAAGTGTTTCACATTGGAAGGGCATCAAAAGTATTAATAATGGATTATATAAATGTATATATATACATATATATATGTATATATACTTTTTATTTTAAGGGTGATACTTACTTTTCTTTTTTATCTTTAAAACATATCTTTAACATTTAGTCAAAAGCTGAAATGCAGCAAATCTGCTTTTTGTGATAAAGCTTTTCTCCCTGTGAAATAAAGGCTACCCTTTGTTATATGTTACTGTTCTGCATCAGACGTGTTTTCGGGATAATGCATCAGGGAATCTGGTGGTGAATTTCCAGTGCTTTTGGCTTTGGGTGGTTATGTCAGGTTTAATACATTGTTGTTACAAGCTTAGGAGTTTTCCTACTGCTAAGAAACATGCTCTATTTTTATGTTTATGTTCAGAAAGTTATTTTGACTTCTTGTCCTAAATGAAAAGTTCAAGGAACCTATTAATATATTTCTATCCTTTTGATGGTAAAAACAAAACAAAACAAAAAATAAATATATATGCTAAGTGAATATCTGAGGCAATTATCCAGATAATTAATGTCAGAAATACTCCCACAGATTGTTTTCTCCTCAATTATTAGCGTATTTCAGGTGTAAAGTGGTGGGATTTTCACTTAAATTATTTGGTTAATTGTCATGCAGGTGTAGACGCATTCTAGTGGAGAAGACTGCCAAATCTGGGTGCCCAGACCCCGGCCCCAGGCACTTTGGCACAGAGAGACCTTTGTGAGGGAACCGTCTAGAAATAACAGTTATTATTATTTGAGAACATGAGATGCTGGAAAATTGGCATGTGCACAAGGGTAGAAAACGTGCACCCCCCCGAATTGCCTGTGTGGGCAGAGCACATTAATGAGCTCCCCCTCGTCATTATTTCAAAACTGACCTGGTAGGAAATTCAGCCCCTGGAAACACCGCCAGGAGCTTGGAAATTAGTACCTTCAGAGAGTGCTCAAACACAAGAGGTGCAGGAGTTCTTCGGGTCGTCTTGGCCAGCGCCTCACTCTACGGGTGGCAGTGCCAAGTCCAGAGAAGGGCAGCCACTTGCCCAGGGTCACACCCCACATCCCCAGCCCCTGGCAGAGTCTGACTGGCACCCTCCCTCCTCTGTGCCCTCCCTGACACTGTGCCCTGTAAGCCAAGATGGCATGCAACAGGGGACAAGTAGGTTTGGATGCTCTGTCTCTGCCACATCCGGGGCTTTTGTCCTTTTGGTGCTCACAATGAGTGGGACGTTGCACCGTCACACAGGTTGGCATCACTACTCCATCTCACGGATGAGAGAAAGCGAGGCCCACAAAGCTCAGTGACCTTGGCAAAGCCGCCCAGCGAGGGATCGAACCCAGCCCTGATGGATTCGAAAGCCTGTGTTTGTCATTTTCCCACCAGATTAAGAAGAGACTGGGTGCCAGTGGTGGGACTCGGCCGCCACAGAACTTGGGGAATCCCCTTTCATCTCTAAGCCTGTTTTCCTACCTTTTGAATGACGTCGTCAGATGACACACTTAAGGTCTCTCTCAATGGCTATGTGGTGCCTCTGGTTCCATCCACTCCACTCTCCTAAAAACACACACCTTCCTGGGCCCACGGCAGTGGAGTCCATTCATTCCTTCACCCACGCCTCCTGCAGGTGCTCAGCAGGAACCTATTGTGGACCATATGCTGTTAAACTCTCATCCATAAGCTCTATCAGTCCTCCCATAGTATTACCCCATCTGAAAGGAAGGAAAAGTTAGGCTTAGCACAGCTGGGTGACTTGCCCAGCTTGTACACTAGCATTGCAAATCTGGGATTGGTCTTGGGGTCATGGGCCTCCAAACTGAGTGCTCTCCCCACAGAACCAGAGGGCCTCCCCAGGCTCACAGCCCAAGTTGCCCCAGGAGTTTCTTTCTGGCTCAGGCAAATAAGCAGGCAAGGTAAGCCATGCCAGGGCCAGAGGGGCATGGAACAGCCGCTCCTGTGCAGGGAGCTTTTCCTCCCAGGCCCCAGCATCCAGGGCTGGGCCATTTCTGCCACATTCGGGCGACCTCAGTAAACTGACCACAGGCCAGGCCACCAGGGATTCCAAGCCTGTGGCTCTGTGCCTACGCTCTGGCTTGGAGATTCTGTGGTTTGAACCCAGAGTTCGCTGAGGACCCACTGTGCCAAAGATGCTTCCAGCGATGGCCTCAGAGAAATGCCCTCCAGGGACCCGGAGGAGCCCAGCCGACGCATGAGGAGCTATCTGCAGCCCACCCTGCAGAAAGAATGGGCATTCTTGAAGTCTGCCCCCAGCGCAAGCACTCCCACACTCCCCCTCCTGGGAGGGGTGCAGACAAGGGGCAGATTCAGACCAGGGACAATGACTGCACAGAACACTGGCCCACCCCGAGTCTCTGATCTGATCCCAGGCTCACGCCCTGCACCCACCTCCCCGCTTAGAGCACATGTCAGACGGGCAGAGGGGGCTCTGAGAACAGTCCTGCTTCCCTCGGTGCCCTGGCCTCTGTGCCCTGGAAAGAACTTTGGGTCAGAATCCAAGTCCCTGGAACAAGAGCAGCTTTCACTTGTGACTTCTGTTACCTTCGGCGCATCCCTGCCAGTGGCTGGGCCTCTGTGTTGTCATCTGATAAACCCTGTCCTGTCCACCTTGCTTAGGTGCTTGAGGGTCCAGTGAGGGGTGATCAGGGTGTAGGGCTCAGGCACTGGCCTCCAAAATGGGGCCTCTCCACGCAACAGTGCTTTCTTCTTCTTTGGGACCCCAGTGCTCCGGCCCCACATTCATTGTGTGCCCAGTAATGATGTTGGGTGAACATCTTTCATTCTCTTTGGCCAAAACTCTGAGCCCTCTCAGTCTGTGTTAGCCACCCATGAGCCTTGGTGGTAGGAGAGCCCTCGATTCAAGCCGAGCATGGCCGGTCCTCACTCTGCAGACACTAGTGTCCTAGCCTCCCCCGTCAGCTGCGCGGTCTGGATCCAACTCAGGGCTGGTGATGCAGGAAGTGGGGACTCCCTCTCGTGATAATTGGGGTGGGGAGCAGGGAGAAACAGCAGATGGAGCTCCTGGGCAGTAGTGGCTGCTGGGCTGGGGGCTGTGGTCACATCCAGAGTCTGGTGTCCAAGGCTCATGTCAGTGAGCAAGTGATAGCATCTAGTACTCAGTGGCCAAGGAGTTTGTGTCCTCGAGTCTAGTTCTGCCATTTGAGTGCCACCGCTGGCCTGAATCTCCAGGCCTCCGGGACTCCCTGATCCACTCTTCTAAGGAACATCCTTTCTGTTCATACTGGCCAGCATGGTTTCCGTTGGTGGCAGTTAAAAAGTCTGACTGCTAAAGATGCCAACTGATGGGCCATGTCCAAAGTTGTCTAATGTCTTGGGCTCTGGTTTTGACCTCGACTTTGACCATCTGTGTGACCTTGGATGGTCTGCACCTCCCCACCAAGGTCATCCTCACTTGACACAACTTCCCAACCCTGTCTCCTCTTCCTGCCCAGATCACATGCTCTGTTTCTGATCCACCAACCATTTTATCCCCTCTTTATTTCCCCAGGCTTTACCCAAACTCTTCCCCAAACCCTCCTTCTCCCTCTGCAGTGAATGCCCATCCTGAGCCCTTTGGAAAGGCCAGTATCTGAGTCCAGGAGCTGTATCTCATCCATGTCCAAGTCCCCAACCCCCACCCAGGGCACGGAATGAACTCTGGGCACCCAGGAATGAGGAGAGGACAGGGATCATCCCCTCCACTGAAGAGAAGAGAAAAACTTGGTGTGGGAAATGACTTGTCAAAGCCAGCACTTGTACCAGGTCTGACTCCTATACCAAGGGCTTCCCCTGTGACCTAAATGAACCTTCTCCTGGAAACATGACCTCTCTTCCTTCTCCCCCAGGCCAGGGGGTGTCAGTAGGAGTTCTGTTGGCTAATTGTTTTTGAGGTGTTACAAACTTGTTGCTTATTTTGCAGTTTCATCAGTCTATATAAATGTTTGTGAAGAAGAAGGAGAAGGAGGAAGAGGAGGAGAGGAGGAAGAAGTGAGAGAGAAAGAGAAAGAAAGAGGGAGACACATACAGAGAGAGAGAGGGAGAGAAAGAAAGAAAGAAAGAAAGAAGGAAGGAAGGAAGGAAGGAAGGAAGGAAGGAAGGAAGAAAAGAAAGAGAAAAGAAAGACTTTACAGGGGAGAAAATGATTGCTGTCTATTGATAACTAGGGGTCTATTTTGGTGCTAAACCAGGGAACGGGCTAAGGAAGTTGACCAAGACATTTTCACAAACAAAGAAGTGAGTGGTCTAACTTTCTCTTGAATGACAAACAATTCACATTTCTTTTCCTTCCTCTCCAAAAAGTGAACTCTGCCAGAGGAGGCTGACATCAGGCCTTGAAAGAGGCCGAGTCAAGGGCAGGAAAGGGTTCTTGGACACTGTCCAGACCGAGCCCTTGCTATGCAAGAGAGAAAGCCAAGATCCCGAAGGACAAGGGCGTCCCCAAACACCAGCCAACATGGCCTGTGTTTAAAGAGGCTTCCTCTCAAATAAAAGGTGCCTTTGAACAGAGGCCAACCTTCAGGAGCAGGCCAGGCAGATATATGCGGGGAATAGTGTTCAAGGCAGAAGAACAGCAAGTGCAAAGGCCCTGAGGCTGGAATGCACTTGTACTTCCAGGGCGGCAAGGAGGCTGGGTGGCTGGAGCGGAGTGGACCGGGGGGAAGAGCTGTAGGAGGGAAACTCAGAGCGGCAGCGGGAGCAGGTCCTCGAAGGACTTCCCAGGCCACTGGGAGCCCTCAGCTGATATCCTGAGTGAGGGGAAAGTGAGGACCCGACTGTGACATGACCATCTGACTGAAATATTTTGTTTTTGTGCTTCTTTTACTAGTGGTGAGGTTGGACCCCTGTCCATGTGCTCAAAGTCATTAATATCTCCTTTTCTGGGAACTGTCCAAAGACTACCCATTTTCCTCTTACTGAGGTAAAGCCAAATCCACTTGACATACCCTTAACCATTTGAAAGCGAACAATTCAGCGGCATTTAGTACAGCTATAATGTTATATACCCACCACCTCTGTCTAGTTCCAAAGCATTTGATCACCAAAACAACCCCCCACACCCATGAAGCAGTCATTCCCCATGCCCCATCACCCTGGCCAGCCCTCTGCAACCACCAATCTGTCTTTATGCATTTATAGGCTGTCCTAGATATCTCATATAAATGGTAGCTTACAACATATGGCCGTTTGTGTTTGGCTCCCTTCACTGTGCATAATGTTTTTGAGGTCCATCCAAGTTGTGGCCCATATCAGTAATTCATTCCTTTTTGTGACCAAATAGTACTCCACTGCAGGACAGGCCTCTCAGTTCACCTATCCAGACACCCACCAATGGACATTTGGTTGTTTCCACCTTTGGGCTGTTGCGAGTAGTGCTGCTAGGAACGTCCCTGCAGAAGTATTCGTTTGGAACTTTCAGTCCTTTCAGGCACATACCTAGGAGTGGATTTGCAAGCAGTAAACAGAGACATCTCTGCAGCTTGCTGGCTTTGTTCTCCAAAGAGCCTGATGCCTGGATCCTCCAGATGAACCCTCACTCCTTCCTCTCCAGCGCCTGGCAGTTTTCAGAGTACTTTAAATTTCATGCTGATGATCTCTGGGGATTTGGTTGCATCTCCCTTACAGGTGGGCAAACCGAGGTTCCACGGTTGGAGCCAGAATTAAAGTTCTTTGCACAAAAGCTTGGAGGGAAGGCTTCATGGGGAGGGAGCAACTCAAAGTGCTGAGCCGTCAAGACAGACAGAAAAGCACTGGTGTCCGTGGAGAACGCTGCAACGGTCTCCTTCTGGGATCGTGTTGTTACTTCTTCATAGAGTAAGGCTAACGTCTTGTGCTTTAATGATCAAGTCTGTCCATGCTATGAGTTCTTTCGATTTTCCCAATAGCTTTGTGAAATGTGTGTTATTAGTATCTTCACTTTGCAAAGATGTAAGTGGAGCCCAGGAAAGGTGAAGCAATGTGCCTGGGTTGCGTGGGGGCAGGACTCCCACCCCCCAAGTGGCCGCCTCAGGCCCCAGACCTTCCACTCCACTTCTCAGCCTCTGCTCCAGCCTCCCTGAGGGCAGGCTCCACCCTCTGTGGGGGTCTGTGCATACCAGGCACCAGCAAGTGAGCTTGGCCAAATGTAACTTCTTCTCTGCAGAACAGGGACAAATAATACCTACCTTCCTGAGATGTTACAGAGGTTGCTTCGGATTTGGCTAGAGTCCCTACAGCAGCGCCTGGCACAGAGTAAGCATTCAAGAAACAGCAGCACTTGCTGATGCCGAGTTGAACTAGCCATTAGAGGCCGAGCAGGGGAAGGCAGGGGTTGCAGAAAAAACATCGAGAGGTGCAGTGGAACGGGGCCAGCAGAGGAGGTGGGTATCACCACAGCAGGCAATCCTGTCATTCACAAAGGGGGATATTGCACCACACGTGGGCATTGGGCACCAGAGGCCACCCATTTTGCCCACTGCCAGGAGAAGGGAGGCAACTTGGAGTCACGCTCCCCTAGTCCCCTGCATTTGCTGGTCCTGCCCCATGAGAGTACACCCCAGGAGCCTGGGGTGGGATAAGGCACAGCCACCATGTCCTCCTGCTCTTGAGACCTTAGGATCCCCCTCCCCCTGTCACCACACAGGGATGGGGGTTGACCAGTTGGCTATATGTACAGACAGCCCGGGGTACCTATGGAAACTTGAGCAGTGGTATCACCTCTTAGCACTTCCATGCTCTTCTTTGTCACATTGTTATGGCTTAAGTCACCTCCCTTGTGTAGACCTGTCTCCTGATATGTAAAATGAAGAAGTACAAATAAAGAAGTAGCACAAAGGAGGGAATATTAGCCTGTATTCAGGACATGATACCACTACTTGGAAAAGGCAGGTGCATTGTAGAATGCAGCAAATGTTTGTTGAATAAAGAGTCGGGGAAGTTTTCAAAGAACAGAGCAGATTTCAGCTGATCCAAGTGAAAGGGTTTTGTAGGTGCCCAGGCATCACCTGTGTTAGGTGATGTAATGAATCAGGGGCAGTGAGGTACCTGGGGGACTGGTTAGGGGCCATTTTGCTATCACACCATCCTTGACTACAAACCCCAACCAGAAAATGTAGCTGACCCCTTGGAATTAGGCAGTTGTCCACAGCTACTTATTTTTGGTCTTCCTCATGACCCAGACAGAGGGCTTCCAAGGGGCCGGGATCGCGGTGCCGGCGGCCTCACCTGCTGCTGGCGTGGCTGGTTGTTGATTCTCCGTCGTCTGGACCTGCAGTCGGATGGTCAGGAAGTGCACATTTCACACTTTGCGGGGAGGGACGAGAGGACTCAGGAGCCAAAACAGAAGTCAGATTGTTACATTGTTCTCGACAAGAATGCGTTGAGTCGTTGCCAGAGATTCAAAAATGACAAGAATGGATACTGTGTATTTTTCTGCTGGAAAGTAAAAATATTATTTTTGGAAGGTGCCCTGTGGACACTCCCTCCACCGCCTGTTGGGAGATAAAATGCTTCAGTTAAGGTGCTGTGGTGTTGAGCGATGGTGGGACGGAAAGGCCATGTGGCCCTGAGTGCCAGCTGGGGGTGGTGGAGGCTGGTCTGGGAGCCCGGAGACCCGGGGTCAACCCTGCGTGCACCACCCCCTCAAAGTCCCGGTGACCCGGGGCCGGCGCTCCCCACTCCTGGCTGCAGATCCCTGGCACTGACCAACAAAGAGAAACTGGAAGTTCTCCCAGCACAGCCTCTAGGGGGGCCCATTGGGGAGGAAGGCTGGCCTGACTGGAAGTTGAGGACGGGGCACGTTGTCATGAGCCAGGACTGAAGACCCTGCCTCAGTGAGAGGAAGGGGAAGCCGATGGTGGTGCCGTGTGATGGCGCGGCACCCAGCGTCCCAAACGGCCCTCCCCTCCTCAGACTCCACGTCTGCAGGTGGCAGCTCCTGGAGTGTTTTCAAACAAGGTGGCCCATGGGAGGCACTCAGCAACACGGGGACGCTGTCACAGCAGATGCGGTCAGCTCTCATCTTCCCATCGAGCCACGGGCTCCCGGAAGCCAGGTCTACTTGCCTCCTCGTCCTCTCCTACTCCCACACCCTGCGCCCACCTGTGGGCTCACAGAGGAAGAAGACGGGGCCCTGCCTCCCAGCACTCACTGCCTTGCCTGCGGCCTGCAGGGTTGCGAGACTGCCCGTGGGTGGCTGCAGAGGCCCAGAGGGGCCATCACTCAGCACCTTAAGTGTCACCACAGATGACAGGCCTTGTTTGAGGGACCCATCAACGCCTGCCCAATTTAGGACTCGCAGGCTCAGGGGACCGTCCTCCTTCTCCCTCCCAGCTGTCAGAGGCTCACAGAGCTTCGGGGCACAGGGAACGGAAGGCGGCCTGGCCGGGAAGGGACAGAAAACAGAGTGTTGCTGTGAGTGGGCTGCATGACAGGAGGCAGCCGACTCCCTGAGAACGCAGCCTCCGCGACTCAAAAGAACCGTCATTTCTGGCCTCAGTGAAGCTCTAGTTCCTGGGCGCTGTCCAAAAGGCAGTCACAGGTACTCAAAATTGATTTTTTTCCCTTCAAATCCGAAGCATGATAGTGCTAATGAGAACTTCGATAGCAATGAGTTCTTCCCCGGGCCGGGCACTTGGCCCAAAAGTTTGTCATCATGACCCGTGTGATGGAGCGGTGTCCTCACCATTGCAGCTCGAGAGCCAGGTGGTGGTGCATGCCCAGTTTGCAGGTGAGACAGTGGAGGCTGAGAGAGAGGAACCTTCTGCAACCAGCCGCGCTGCCGGAAGTCAGAGTGATCGTCACCTCGTCCGGGTTAGAAATAGGAACATACAAAACCAGCCTGTGCTTCACCCTTGCTACCCTTTTAAAAATTATTTTGTTAAAGACTTGAGTTTTCACAGCAGTGTTAAGTTCACAGCAAAACCGGGTGGCAGGTGCTGAGGTCCCTCACATGCCCCTGTCCGCCCCCCTCCACACCCCACACAGTCCCTCCTCGCTGAGGCTAGAGGGGAAACCTCTCCCACAGCCACGCCCTGCCCTCTGCCAGTGATGAACGTACATTGTTCCACAAAAGCTGATCTCCCCTGTTACTGGCATTTTCCATGTAAAGTGATAGCTTTTATGTTTTCAGCCATTTGTGTTGGTGGCATCAAGTCAGTTGTGGGCATTTCGACTTCTTCTGCACAGTGCACGTGACGCCGGCCACTGCAAACCGCCCCCACGGTGTTGACACGCTCTGAAAACTGCACGCTGCCCAGGCCTGTCGCCCTGCACACCAGCCCCAATCTGCCTTCCCAGGGCTGCTTGGGTTTTCAGCCCCCAGCGATTGTTCCTCTGTTCCACCTCTCGATGTGTCTCCTGTTGATTCTAAACCACTATGCCCGCGCATGAGAAGGAGAAATTAGGTTTTCCAGAACACTCAACATGTTGAAGTCAGTAATTGGTACTTCACACAGAATTCGTTCGATGCCACCAACCTCTGACCACGAAGCCCGAAGGTAGCGCTACCTGCTACGTGGATGGATGCACACACCTCGTGGGCAGTATTTCCCCATTTCCCCAGAGGCCTTTTCTGCTTCCTCCCAGGGCGGGGCCTGTGCTCTGGAGTTGGCAGGTTCCTCCATCCTACCCCCGGGTGAGCAGAGTGCCGATCGCATACTACACGGTGCAAAGTGCCACACAGGCAAGGTAGGGACAGGGACAGCGAGCACGCTGGGCTGGTCCTGGACACGCACAAGAAGGAGATGAACTGAGATACTCAGGGTGAGACCAGGGTGGCCCTAGCCACGGCCCTGAGTGGCACAGGGAGCTACAGCCTGGTGTTGGGGAGGAAAACTAGATTTTAAAGGAACCATTGCACCAGGAACAAAGCTAGGTCTATTGTTACGTACATTATCTCATTGATTCGTTACAACAACTCTCTAACAAGGGTGCTTTCAGCCCTTCTTTTCATGGAAAGAAACTGAGGCTCAAAGAGGTTAAGAAGTTTGCCTTTGGACTTGAAGCTTGTGAGGGTCAGAGCCACGATTTAAACGCAAGCTGCCTGACCCCAGAGCCCACCTGCTCTCCCCCCATGCCGACGACCACCCAATGCCCAGCGTTGTGCTTCGCAGGCTTGGCTGGGCCACCTGTGAGAGCACTGTCAGGGCGGACTCAGGACTGGTGCAATAGGCAACTGAGTCATCCCTGCTGGCGACAGGACCTGATTAATGCAGGGCTAATTTTGGATTTCCT
Source organism: Tonatia bakeri (assembly GCA_004024845.1). Classification (NCBI taxonomy): domain Eukaryota; kingdom Metazoa; phylum Chordata; class Mammalia; order Chiroptera; family Phyllostomidae; genus Tonatia; species Tonatia bakeri. The sequence goes on along the minus strand of PVIA01001313.1, from coordinate 255,699 downwards.
CCCAATTGCTCATCTTATTAATAGACCAGCCCCTAAGGATAACGTTGGCAAAGGTTTTGTTTTTGTTTGATTCAACCAGAAAAAAAAGAGGACCACAAAGGAGGTGAGGTCATGGGGAGAATGTTACCACCCACCCCAACATTCTGCTGCTTTAGAGGGTTTCAGGAAGCTCCGGCAAGGGACAGCGCCAAGAACCACCATTCCTTTTCCAGCTCATGTGCAAGGGTCTCTTTCCCCAGGAGACTGTCTCCAGCTTCCTGGTTGGAGAAGAACAGAACCAGCCCACCGTGGGCCCTCTGACGTCTCTGAAGGATTAAGAATACTTGCAGGTGTTTTGTATATATCATGAATGGATCTCAGCAGCATTCTTGAGGATACTGAGATTTTAAAAGCAACTTATGTGACCAGGCCAATTTTAAGTGGATCAGTGTGTAATCACAAGGAATGGTTCTTCTCGTGTGTCTGTGTGAGACTGAGTTCTCTGCCATGAGGCTTCAGGAGTTCAGGCGTCAGTGCAGTAGATTTCTAAGGGCTCCCTTCCTCCACTGATTTCCAAAGGCCTTCCTGTAGAACAAGAGCCAGACCACTAACTATCCCCGCTCGCCTCTCCCCTCTTGTGCATGGTCCAGAGTGATGGCTCTTAGAGGTCCCAGGATGTCAGAACCATTGCATCCAACCCTCCCATTTCTAGAGCTGAGGAAACTGAGGCTGAGGGCAAGAGATATCTGCAAAAGAACATTTTGCTCCGGAAACAAAAAGCCAAGTGTTCTGCTAGGTGCCCTGGAGCCTAAGACCCTTCTGCCACCAAATGAAGGGGTGGAGGAGGGGAGGTGAAAGATCCTTTACATCTGGAAGCTCAGAGATTGGCCACCCTCCCCACTCTGGGTCTCACCGCCAGTGCGCATGGGTAGATTCAGGAAGCTCCAGCACCCTCCTTTCCAGCCTCATTAGGCCACAATCCTTCTTTTCCTCACCACCCCCAGCCGCTCCCGGCCGCTACTCCTCCCCCTAAACCGGAAAGAGCCGAGGCCACATCTCAGGAACCCATGGCACAGGTGCCACCCCCTCATTTTCCCCCAGGCCTGTGAGTGATTAGAAGAGAGATAACAAACATTCCAGGGCGCTGGAGCAGGGAGGTGTGGACCACGGCACCCTACCGGCCACCCCCACCTGGTCTGGGCCTGCTCTCTCAGCTGTCTGTCCGTCAGAACTCCAGACACGGGGGATGGGGGGCATTTCTGGGAATGTTAGGAATCCCTCTCAAATTGGAACCTCTTCTCTCTCCAAACCTCCCCCACCCCCTAGGCATCCATCAGTGAAGGCCCTTCAGGAATGCGCTTACCCCTGGCACCGCCGGGGCCAGGGGAAGTCAGCTAACCCCAAGGCACATCCATCACTTCCCTGGAGAGACCCTGCAGCAGGCCAGCGGGGCTCCCGCCCAGACCTGGTAAGGTGGCCAGGACAGAGGGGTGCCAGGAGGAAGGACAGACACAACCCAGGGGCAGCAAGGTGGCCAAGAAGCACGCACCCAGAGGGCTGTCCGCTGGATCTCAGCAAAGCTTTTATACTTCCAGAAATTTGGCTTGTTTGGTGATAAAGGAAGTAAAAGAGTTGATTGTGTGACCACTGTTGGGAGAACAGGGGAGGCTGGAAAAGCTGCCAGTTCGAGGGGCAGACGCAGGCCTCACTCCAGAGACTGGCCATAGCCACGCCGACTCTCCCCAGACCGCTGTCTCGCGACCACCGCTGCCCACGAGGCAGGGGCGGCGTCCGGGCTCCCTGAGAAGCCTGCTTTCCTGTCCTTGCCCCTGCATTTCCCATCGCCTCCTATCCCGGTCCACTTGGCCAACTCTCCTGTGGTCAGTTCCCTCCTCCCTTGGGCTCCTATCCTTCCCCTTCCCTCTGTCCCTGTCCTTTTCCCAGTGACGCATCATCATCTCAGTGCCCGCGTGTCTTCCAGCCTGCACGAAAGCCCAGTAAGGCAAGACCCACACAGGCCTTATGAACAGTGAGACGTCCCCAAACCTAGTTCTTGCCTGTGTGACCCTAGAAGATTATGGAACCTCCCTGAACCGCTATATCCTTCTTTGTAAAACAGGGATAAAGGCCTCTCAGCGGGCTGCTGGTAGGCATGTCCCACAGTTTCTTTCTGAATATCCCATGTGCAAAGAAATTTAGACATCAGCAGAAACAGGTGCGGGTTTGCAAGTCCTAAAGCAAGGTTATATAAGGCAGGTTTCTTTACCAACACCTGAACAGGGGAATGTTTCATTGTTTTATGTCTGTGGATATCTGAAAACTAGAAGATGAAGACAGCTATCCTAGTCAGTCTTCACCTTGCCTTTGTTTTCATTAATTCATTTAATGAATATTAGCAAGCATTGGTTATGTGTCAGGCATTGTGCTGGGGATTTGGAACACCACAGTCCTGTTCTCAAGGAGACAGACTCATGGACAAGCAGATACTGACTGGTAAGAAAAGTCCTGGGGTGGGGGGCGGTGAGCTTTGGTTGGGAAAAGGCATGCAACCCAGATGGATGCAGGAAGTATGTCAGGAAGGCTTCCCGGAGGTAGGGGCATCTACACAAAGAACACCTGTGAAGTAAATAGGAGTTAGCCAAGAAAATGTGATCCCAGGAGAGGAAACAGAGGCCCTCCACAGCTCACAAGAAGACACTGGGGTGGAGCACCCAACCCCCATGGCAAGCCTGCTTCACATTGACTGTATTTCCAGGGAGCCCACCAGGTACTCCAGCCTGGGGGAGCCCAGGGGCTGGGAGCACAGGCCTCAATATAAACTTCCCAGATCCAGAGAGGCCTCTCTCTGGGCAGGCCACCAGTCCAGCCTCGGGGAGGAATGCAGGAAGGGTGGAGGGTGCAGCACCGCCTTTAGCTGGGGTAATTTTAGATGCATTGTCACTCATGCCCCGGGTTACCCCTCAGCCGGGTGCTGCCTGAGCTGGGAAGGGCTCCTGGTGTCGAGACCTTCAGAGGATGTGGGCTTTGGAAGGCGGCCAGGTCAGCAGGATAGGAGGCCAGGCTCAGGCAGGGCCCTTCCTCGGCAGGGACAGGACACAGACAGGGGGCTTGGCACCTCAGGATTGCTCTGTGCAAGCACTGAGACACCCTGGCCAAAGTCACTCACCCTGAGGAACCCCACTGTCTGAGAAGGTGCCCCTGAAAGGAAAATGATAAACCAAAGTTCGCTCATCGAGCTGCTTGGAGATCCTGATGCTGAAAAATTGGGGGAGAGCCCAGAAAAGCAGGAAAACCACGTGGGTGGGCACATGTTCCCCTTGCTCAGGACACCCGGACCAGCTTCCTAGCTTCCCCATGCCTTAGTTGCGTGAGCTTCGGCAAGTCACTAAACATCCCCGTGCCTCAGTTTCCTCATCTGTGAATTGAGCTCTATGGCAGTATTATTTATCTCCTGTGGCAGCAGTTTTCAACCTTGTTCATCTCAGGGCACACGTAAACAAATTATTGAAATTCTGCAGCACACCAAAAGTACCTATTTTTGCCAATCTGCAAAAAAATTAGGCATAATTTTGATCAATTTGCAAAATTAATAGGAATTATCTACCCTGTTTTGCTCCAAATTGACTTTTTAAAAAATCAGGTGCCTATACTTACATAAAAGGATTTCTGGTGCCAAGAATTAACCAATCAGATGCAACCTTATTATGCGATGTGACCAATAAGAGGCAGCTCTATCATATGACCTATATATTTATGGTTCCAGACAGGGCATTCATGCCCCACAGCTATTGCTGGGTTAGCTGTTGTCATTTTTTATTTGATAACCTAAGAGAAAAGAGGTCAGTGCCCCTGACTAAATAGTCAAGTACTGCATGTTTGAAAACTTCTTGCAGGCACCATGGTCCGATGGTGATTGTGAAAAATAAATGAGTTTGTCCAGGTAACGGGATTAGCAGAATGTCATCGAGTAGACTAAGTGCTCAATAAATGTTAATTATGGTTATTTTGTTATTAAAGAGCCAACAAATCAGGATCCCAAATCCCTAGCTGTGGTCTCAGTTGCGACCCCTTGGTCAGCCTCTTTCCCACTGTAGGCCTGCGTGTCACTGCCTAGAAAATGCGCGTTCCTGAACTAAGTCAGAGGTTCTCTCTCGGCCCAGAGAGGGAGGCCTGTCCTTCAGGAGAGGGGCTGGTTTTTCAGATGGTAAAGTTCTAGGCTGTTCCGTCACCCCCTGGAGACTCGGATATGGCCCCTGGAGGGATGGTCACCTTTAGAGAGATGTTGCACTTGGAATCGGTTGGAAACAGAGAAAACTGAAAATCCCTGAGAATCTGCCAGGTGATCTGGGAGGGCCCCATGGGCGGGAGTTTTCTGAGAAAAGAAGATTGGCTGGGACATTATGGAAAACAGTGTGGAGGTTCCTCAAAAATTAAAGCTAGAACTACCCTATGATCCCAGAATCCCACTCCTGGGTATATAGCCAACAGACATAAAATCAGGATCTTGAAGAGATATCTGCTCCCCATGCTTACTGTAGTATCATTCACAATAGCTGAGACACAGAGACAACCTAAGTGTCTATCAACAGTTGAAAAGATAAAGAACATTGGGATGTATCTCTCTCTCTCCTTTCCAGCAAACTTACAAATAGAAAGGAGCTTTCTCTGTCTGACGAAGGGCAGCTACAAAAAGCCTACAGCTAGCATTATTTGAATCTTAGAAAACAGGGACCCCAGCAGGCTGTACTTGTTGAAGATACCCAGGGGCAGGGTGAGACTTGGTTTATGTATTATTATCCCCATTTTATAGCTAAGAAGGTTGAACCTGTTTAGAGAGCTCCAGAAGGAGACTCATGATGCCAGACTGCCCCAGGGTTAGAATGCTCTGGCTGGGCCCCAGAGACCCTCAGAGGGGACAGCCCCCCTGCTCCCAGAGACTTTAACATGTACCATGTCATCTAATGTTCTCAACCACCCAATGAGGATGAAATTGTGACCCCCAATTTATGGATGCAAAAACTGAGGCTCAGCATGGTCAAGTCACATGGCAAAGGTTCTACCCCTAAGAGCTGGCAGAGCTGGGGTGTGAAGCTTCATCTGATTGCTAAGGACACCCCTTTTCTTTCCACTGTTTGGATGCTTGATCTGGCTACATATAGAATTCTTTGGAGGATTTTTTAGAAATGTAGATTCTAGAGACTCACTCTAGACCTTCTAAAAGAGAATCTCCAGGGGTCTAGTAACTCTACTTTTTAAATATCCAGGTGATTCTGAAGTGCTTGGAGGTTTTAAAAGGACAAAAGCTTGGGTGCCACTGCTTGTAGGGCCACTAACCCTATTGATTAATTTATAGCTGAATCCCAGGCCCAAAGCTCCATCCTGCCTTGTTGTTCATTATGGATTAAACTTCATACCAGCTCTGACCTCTCAGCCACAGTCCAGGCTCAGGAGAATGAGTTCAGAATTTATTAACTACTCAACTCGCTTTATTCTCTAAGTCTTGGTTGCCCAGGCTATAAAAAAGCATAGTAGTATTGCTCTTACATAGTTGTAAGGATAAAATATAATACAGATATGATGATCCTTTCTGTGATACCTATACAGTTCATTCACCACCCGCTAAACACTTAACCCACTCTGTACCGGGCATTGTGCGAGCCCTGCAGTACAGAGATGATCAAGACACTGTCTCCGTCTTCAAGATCTTGATGAGTACACATCTCTTCTCCAGAGAGTGACTCAGGAACATGAGCTCCTTCCAATTTTACTTCACTGTCAACACTGAGCCTTTAGGGTCAGCTTAGGGGGAAAGTCTGAAAGTGTGTGCAGGACTTTTATTTCATCTTGCTTTGTTTTAATGACCACAGCTAGAAGGAGCACTCACATTCCATTGTTTACAGCTCTATCCTATGGCACGGCCTAGCTGCAAGGGAGTCACAAAATGTCTAGCTTTGTGCCCAGAGAGAAGAGGAAGTGGTGACAGCCAGTCTGTGCTGTAGTATCATTAAAAATCCCCTGGGTTACATCAACCACCTATTTTTGGTCACATGATCTTCTTTGATTAAAGCCATTATGGAAAGAGTATGTACATATAATCCCAAAAGACTATTTGAATTATACACCTTGTGCTTTTTCACTTCTTTCAGGCTCCTGAAAAAAAAACCATGAAGCCACACCTATAATCAAGGCATAAGTTCTAAGACCAAACAAGGTCTCTCCCAGCTGCTTTATCCTCATGAATTTGCCACTCACTTGCTCTACAGAGACTATGCAGGGTGCTGCATTGGGCATCAGGGTCAGGATAAATCTTCACTCGGTGGAGGAATGCAGTGAGCAGAGGCGCTGGTGTCAAACCCAGTCTCCAATCTCTGCTCTCATGAGTGGCATGACCTTGAGCATGGAGAATACTTGGATCCCCTGAGACTCAGTCTCCAATGTTGAAAATGGGCAATAACAGTGGCTGCTTCACAGCATTGTTTCATCAGGTTTAGCCCAAGGTCCGACACATAGCAAATGCTCAGTAATGCTGGCAGCATTGTGACAACAGGCTCTCCCTGCCAGAGAAAGGTCCTCTGTTTGACCTGGCCTGTCACCATCAGAACTGCTCTGTGGGGAGGGTGAACACATGCAAATAACCAACATCTTTCCTGTGCATGCGCAAGAGACCCAGCTGATCAGAGGTTCCTCTGAGCTCTGAGATTGAGGTTAAGGGCAAGACCCACTAAGAGACAAGACCCAAATGATGGAGCTGCCTTCAAGGAGAAATTTTCCGTCCAACACCCGCCTTCTGGGGATCCATTCCTCCCGCTTCGGGGGAACAAAAAAGCAGCCAGATGCATGCTTTAAAAATAAACTATGCAAGAGAAAGAAGTAGAATATCATCTGTTTGCTCCCAAGCTGTCTGAAATATTTGAAACAGGGAGACTTAAAACTGTCAGGAATCGGCAGAGCTCTTAGGTTCGTTTCAACATTTGGGGTGAGAAACAAAGGGACTGGAGTCTGTTCTATAAAGCTTTCACACAGCATTTGGGATTGCCATAACAATAGGCATGTTTTTCCATCAAATGGAAAAGTCAGATTGGGCTCCACATACAATAACAGCACCGCTAACTTGGACCCCACCGGCGAAGCACTTGAAATCATGCAGACGTATCGTTTACTTTACAATGATTATGAAGAGAGCATTTGCTCTGTGGCCAAATGAAAAGAGATTTTTTTTAAACACATATAGCTTAGTGGTTTAGATCAAACGCTCTGGAGCCAGACAGCCCGAGTCTGCCCCGGCTGCTCCACTTCTAACTGTGTGACCTTGGGCAAGTGAGTTAACCTCACTGGGCCTCTGCCCGGTTTTGTGAAAGTTAAATGAGCAAATATTTGTAAAGCATAGTGTCTGGCTCATAGTAAGTGCTATAAAGTGTTTGTAAAATAATAAATAATGTTAAAATTAAGAGTGGAAAATCTTCAGCATTTTTTGAAGCCTTCTCTTGCAATCACTGGGTTCTTGACCTTTGAATCTTATCAAATCATTAGCATAGATTCCTTAAGGATCTCTCAAGTCCAAGATGAAGGAGCTATGAATTGAGTCTCCAATTCAAGCTCTTTTTTCCCTCTGGGTCTTACTTGATGATAAAATTTGGGGGAGGGGAGAGGAGGGCTCCTATGTTAAAATGTAGACTTGTCAGGTTCCCCCCCAGAAGGTTCTGATCAGGCGGGATTTATCATCAGACAAGCTTGGGAACCACTAACTCACATGGAATTCCTCCTCAGTTAGTAGGAGCAACAGGGTTTGGCTGGCTGTTTTCTCTGGTGCCAAGATTTTGTCCACCTTCTCTCTTCCAAGTGTCCCACTGCAAAAGAGAGGAGATTCCACACCCTCCTCAAAACCCTCCTCAGGAGATGCACACGAGGTCTGACGGAAATTGGAAGCCAGCCCTGGGGATCTTATTCCACCAGAGAGCCCCATTTGCACCAAATCCATACCATTGCAGCTCCATGTAGGAGAGACTTCAAATTGTCTGTCCCAAGTCGTCTGGTTAGGAGAGAATGGGGGAAAGATGTGACAACCTTGCGTCAGGAACCTCAGGAGCTTTCTGAGTTTTAAGTGCTTTTTAAAAGACATTTGAAAAAGAAGGTTCAAATCTGGGCCATAGCTGGATGGAAAAGATAAAGAAATATCTTCGGGGCTCTGCAGCCCACTGCTGCACCAGGTCAAGGCTGGCTGACTGGCTTGGAGCCTTGAGACTCTGCCACACTCTTGTCTTTATTCTCCTGACTGTGACCTTTGCCCCTCTGTACAATGGAGGTGCTTGTAACGCCTGTCTCACAATGAGACCACACCTGCAGGGGCTGCTGACCTCGAGAAGATGGAAATCGTTTGGGGAATGACATCATGCAGTCACAGGGATGGTGCCTGGAACTGGGCCGCATGGCCAGGCCACCCAAACAGGCAGACAGTGGCTATATCCCTCTGGTATAATGAGAAAGTGACTTTGTGGGGGAGATAACTTGGGCCCTGGGGACAACAGAAACCAAAGGTGACAGGCAGCTGGCAGTTCTCCCTGGCAGAGTGGGGTATTTATGTGTGTTGCAGAGAAACCCCTCATCCTGAGATCAGGGCTCATGCACTATTTTCTTTCTGCGCTTGTTAAAAAAGTCAAGATGAATGCAGTCTAGTCCTTTCATTCATTCATTCATTCATTCATTCATTCATTTCCCAATTGAGCACCTGCTACGCAACAAATACCAAGTGGATGTACAGAAATCAGTATTAGCATGACTCGGTTTCAAGGGATCCCATTTAGTGGGCCCACTAAAGACATGCATACTAGGGTAACAAAGCAAAGGTATGTCGCAGGAGGAGGGTTTACAAAGTACCTACCCCGGAGGCGCCGGGGAGAAGGGGAGAAGACTTCCTGGAGCAAGGAGCACTGGGCTAGGGACATGCCCCCAGCAGAGAATGAACCTCTTTGCCCTGGCACTAAAGTGTTCAGTAAATATTGACGGAATGAATGATGCTGCAGAGGCTTGCCAGCAGCCCCCACAGAGCCCCAAAAGAGAGTCCCCAAAGCGGACGAGAATCAGCTTTGCACAACCCTCACTGTGCGGAGCAAAGTCTGTGTGGAGCTCTTGTACTCCACGCTTCCATCTGGTTGCATGCTGGATTGCGTTTCTTTCCTACCCCCGAGCCACCCGTCTCTGAAGGGTCCCAGAGCCTGGATTGCTGAGGACACACTGCCATCCCCACCAGCCAGCCCCTGAGGCCTCATCCCAGCTGCTGACCAGCTGCCAAACCGCAGCAGCCGGCACCTGCCACCAGGGCTGGCCGAGCGGCCTGGCTCTGTTCCCAGCCTGCACATTGGGGAAGAGTGAGTCAGCACTGTCTTGTCTCCTTGGCTTTAGGTGGAGCGTGACCTAAAGGCCACCAGAAGTAAATTACTTAAGGATGGTTCCAGCAGGGAACTCCCTAAAAGCTCAGAGTCTCAGGACCTGGAAAAATCTTAAAACTCTTCTTGCTCAAACTCTCTTCACGGGCTGCAGGAGCTCAGACTTGGCAGCCACATTGCCTGGTGCGAACTTGAGTGATTTAACAGGCCTCCGTGCCTCAATTTTCCCATCTGTAAAGTGGGAGCGATCACAGTGCCTACCTGAAAGGGTTGCTGGGAGGATTAAGTGAATCGATGTATGGAAAGTGCACGTGGCACATAGTGGCCCCTAACAAAGGCGGGCTGCGGAGGTTGTTGTTACTGTTGTGCAGAGACTCTGCTAGAGTCCTCCCCTGACACCTCCCAGGGACACGAAGACCACCCGCCATGAGAAGCAGCCAGTTCATGCTGTAGGGTGTCTCTCCCTCAGGCCTGTGCAAAACACAATCGCACCCTTCGAAAATGACAGGTATCTATAGTCAGGCCTCCTGTTTGGCTGCACCTCCTCAGCTCTGAGATGACCACCCTCACTTCCCTCAAAAGTTCCCCAAGGAAATGTCTTTGTGTCCCTTTGCTCGCCGTGTCCCTGCCTTCTCATTACTTGCCAATTTGTGATTCTGTCTCCAAACAACTGAACGCAAGGTTCTAGGATAAAAGCGAATGTTCAGAGGTCACTTGGCAGCATCTGGAGACAGTTTTCATTGTCACAATTTGGGGGTGTGTCCCCCTGGCATCGAACAGGTAGAAGCCAGGGATGCTGCTAACCCTCCTCCAGGACACAGGGCAACCCCTGCAACAGAGGTGCCGGTTAGTGCTGAAGCTCAGAAACGTTCTAGTGAAGTGACGGTAGTCCTAATCTCATGCAGCAGCAACTGTGACTTGGGCCCGAGCGAACATTCAGACATACATCACACCATGTAACACAACTAACCTGGGAATTACTGACATGATGGTTTTTGAGTTGAGGAGACAACGTCCCAAGGATGGTAAGTTGGCCAAGATCAAAAAAGCAGGTTTCAAACCCAACCTATCTGAGTCCAAAGTCCATCTTCCCACAAACCATAGCACCTCTTGGCATGAGGAGGATATAGAAATGAGGTCTTTTTTTGGAGGGTCCCCACCCGGAAAAGCCACCCACGGACCCCACTCCCAGGAGGAGGCAGCTGAGCACTGCAGACGGGGCAGACGAGGTGTCTGACACAGGGCATCCCAAAGGCCCACACTGCTCATCTCCGGGGGCCATGAGCCCCTTCTCCGACTCTGTTGGACAGCCAGCGTCGACGCTTCTGGTCCTCACTTTGCTTCCAAATGCATGGCGGCTTGAACTCAGCTCTGGATTTGACAATGGAGATTTTGTGCAGTTCTGCACAGAGCCTTGGACATTCTCAGAATCATGAGTGACTTGAGGCTGCCTGTAATTAAGTGGATTTTTAGTCACATTGCACTGCTGTATTTGCTACAGACACTAGGCAGACTAACATTCTTGAGAATGGCACAGGGAGAAAACACTGGGTGACCTTGAGCTAGTTCCTCCTCCCTCTCTGAACCTGGGTTTGCCCTTCTGTCATATGAGCCCCATGGACGAAACGATCTGAATGGGGCCCCCCTCAGGGGCATTTCCCCAGTCTATCATCCTCCCAGTTCCACAGGTTATCACTGCACAGAGGGCTGTGAGCCTTCAGTCTGGGGAATTCTAAGTTTCTCATTTCCAGTCCAAAAATAAACAGGCATCTGAGTTCAAAGCAAGGCACCGTCCACAGGGAGAGCTCACTCAACAGCAAGAAGCTTGTCCAAGGATAGTCTCAGCGAGCTGAGTGTGAAGGCACCCGAGCCTTGTGAAACAACTTGGCCTTCAAGCACACAGACCTGCTGGTGAGAGGAACCACTGAGGGCAAGATGCGGCAGAGGCTTCGGCAAACCCACAACACTCGGCCTCCGGGCCAAACCCGCAGCCCCCACCCACTCTCCACCCCTGCAGCCCCACGCAGGGTCAACGTGAAACTGGATCCCCATCTGCTCTGAGTCAGAGACTCGAGTATCCCAGAGTGTCTGGGAGGAATGCTGAGTGTGACCCAATGGAACTTGTCCAGAGAACTCCTAGGTTACCTCTAGTGTCCTGGCATAATTATTAATAGCGCTCCCGCCTCATTCTCAAGAATTATAGTTTGGGAGATAAATTATGTGGTTAAACCCAGAAGGGTTTATTTAGTGCTACAGAATACACAACCTGGAAATCAAGGCTTTCAGCTTCACAACTTGTTAGACCATTATTTGGAAACCTTATAAAAATGAGAGAGAGGGAGAGAGAGAATCCAACATCAACAAAGGGCTGAGATTGTATCTTGTGTCTGTTCCAAATTAGACAGGACTGCCGACAGACTACAGACTCCTCAGAGCAGCTTTTAGGACTCTGTTTCTGCCTGTGATCGACTTTTCTAATTTCTTTTATGACTCTCCTTTTCCCAACCCTGTGCAACCATTGACGGAAAAAAAAAAAAGCCAACTTACCCTAATCCTCTGTAGAATAGGTAAGTACACAGAGCACCTGAAGAGATACCAGGAAAGCATTGTGCCCTGAGAACCGTCCTGTGAGCTTTAAAAATAAGTTATTTTAAATGTCATTCCCTTCTTAACAGGTTCCCTGGCCTGGGATAGCAGGAAGATCCGGAAGATGAAATGAACCCCACAAAGTAGGTCATGTTCTCCTTCTGGACAAGTTGGATAATAGCAAGGATGCAAGGTTCATTTGCTAATGAACCAGAGCAAGCCAACCAGAGGGCCTCTCCTGGGCTCAGTGCTCCATAACTATTTAATTAGTGCTTGGCGAGGAAGTGGGTGGTGGGCTGGCCCAATATGTGGAGAAAGGTAACCTTGAGTGACAATGAAGTGAGGATGCCCAGGCTCTGTGGGGGCTGGGTGATGGGTCTCGAGTCTCGGGGTTCAACAAAGCAGCCAAAAAAGTGAAATCTACCTCCCGAGTCCAGTCTGAGGACCCCAGTGGAAGATGTAGGGACAAGAATGATGGGTTTTTTGTCAGCGTGAGGCCAATGTCATTCAGCAGGAATGACCTGACTTCCAGTGAGCCAAGACAAGTGAGTGACGTGTTGATTCACTTAGAAGGCCCAGAATAACGGAAGAGATGGCCTTGCCCTGTGATAAGCTGGCCAGGCCTGATGGATGATAAAAAAAGCCAGAGGTCAGCACCGTGGAGAGCAAAGACAATTCCAGAGAAGAGAGGATGTGGTAAAGGCATGCTATGATACCCTGTGGGCAATCAGGGGCGGCATGGGAGAAATACACAGGGAGATGGTTTTGGCTCAGTGGAAGGGAGGATTCTAACAATCTGAGCCGTGCATAGTGGGCAGGGCCAGCCTTAGAGATGATGAACTCCTCCTCACTGGAGGAATGTAGTTGGTGAGCTTATAGATGCTGAGCTCCCCGTCACTGGGGAATGCCTATAACCTGCAAGTAGTTGGGGGCAGAAAGATTCAAACAGTCGATGGGAAAAGTGCAGTAGCTCATTTTCAGGGTTGTTTCCAGCCCAGAGTCTGCCACATCGTGGGTACTGAAAGATATTTGTGGAACGAACACATGGGTGATCAAGCGACTCAGCCAGGGACCCAGTCCCTCCCAGGTCAGGAGCACAGTCAGACTGGCAAGCCATTTCCTCCTCTATCGAAGTCTTCATCTCTTGGAGCTGTTATGAACATCATATTTAAGGAGAATTTCATGTTGCAAAGATCAGAGTAATGGATATGGATTTGAAGGAAAGTACAAAGCACCGTACAAAGGCCAGGGTTGTTTTTAATTCTCAGTCCCAGAATGGAAGTCTCGTGGCGAGTGTATCAATCTCATCATAACAATTCTGACAAGGAAAGGACCCCCAAAGAATTTGGCTCCAGCCTTTCTAAGGAGAAGACATGGGAGTCTTCAAAGAGAGATAAAGTAATTTGTATTTATATGAAGTCAGCAAATTCTTTTTTTTCCTCCCCAGTTCCCACAATTTAGACTGTTAAAAGAACCATATTACAAAACAAACCACTCTACATAAAGAGAGGAAATCAATCCCAGTTTAGATCTTGTTTAAAGAAATCATTTCAAATCCCACACAAGAAAAACATACACAGCCCCTGATAAATGCTCTGGAAGCCAGTGTGGCCGTCTGGGGCAGAAACGTAAACACACGCGTGCGCAGCGGGGAAGCGTGACCGGCTCCCGCAGCCTCGGGTGGCCACAGGATGGCCTGGAAGGAGGGGCACCCAGGGGCTGTGAGCCTGGCAGGGGAAGGGGGAGGCAAGCATCCTGCACCCGACACATGTCAGGGCCCACCAGGTAGACAGAGGCCAGAGGGCTCTGCCTAGACACCCCAGGGAGCGTCAGTAAGCTCAGAAGCAAGACCTAGCCCACCACCACAGGCCCTGAGATCCTGGCTCTGCTCTGGGCTGCTGGGACACTCAGTGTCCTGTCCTGTCAAACATAAGCAAGAACACCCCCAGGCCTGGCCCAGAGGGCGCGTGGTCAGTGCTCAGTGAGGAAGCATCCTTCCTTGTGAAGGTCCTTCCCCATCTATCTCCATCGTGGGCCCCCAACCCACCTCAGCCCTGGTCACTGCCCTCCAGTCCCAAGGTTTTGCTTGGGCACAGTCTGTTCTTTTCTAGAAACTGTCTCCCTTCTTACCCTAACACTCTCCTACCCAGCTGTCCTTGCTCCATGAGCCTGGTCTGAAACTCCAGGGAGGAGGGAGTTGTGTTCTCGGCATTTTTCATCCATTCCATAGCTGTTTCTACCAGGTTGCCAAGAGCCTTGCTGGTCTCCCCTGTGAGGCCAGGAGTCACTTGAGGGCAGGGAGGAGGGTCTATTCCATAATGAATCCTCTGAGCTTATAACTGAGACAGGTGGAGGGGGCAAGGAGTGAGGGAGGAACAGCAAGCAAGGGGTCTGGTTACTAGAGGCAAGCTCACGGAGGACATACAGAATAGAGATTAAGATGGGCTTTTGGGCAGATGGCACCAAGCTCACTTCTATTGCACCCCGGTTGTCTCAATGTCATTCCCAATCATGCCAAATTTCAAAGCAGCCACCCTGTGTTCCTAATACAACAGGAACACAGGGGACTGCTAATCTGGAGCTCAGGATAGAATGTTCAGCTGGCAACAGAAGGTATGAAGACGCACAATTAGACTCCTGTTAAAAAACCCTGATAATTTCTCCATTTCAGAATCCATTGCTCTTGTTCATGCAAGTTCTCTCTGTTACTAGAAAATTTTTCTTGCTTTCAGCTAAGATGTGTGCAACCCCGGGAGACAGGTGTGCTGGGAAGGACTGGGAAAACGTCTGGCAATGCTAGACTCTAAATACTTGTTGAAGGAATGACATGAATGAGTGAATGAATGGAGAAGCCTGCAGGCTGTGCCTGAGACTCCCCCTTCCCTGCACCCTGAGCTCCTCCCAACCACATTCGTCATTCAGGAAGTTCTCTCCAGCATGTCTGTCCTCCCACCTGGCTGTGAACCTCGGTCAGTGTCTGCGTGTGCCTGGCTCCCCTCTGCACCCCACAAGGCACAAGGCACAGTGCCAAACTCATCGTTAGCACTCAATAAGTATTTTAATGCATTACATAATTAACTTATCAGTAGCATCAGGAAGAACAGAGAGTGGTGGGTAGACCTCTACCTTGTGCCTGCAGATGTCTGAACTTGAGCCGTGGCCCTGCCATTGGACCTCACCTTCTCTCTCAGCCTCGGTTTCCTTATCTGCAAAGAGAGGCATTGATCTCTGAAACCTGGACCTGATACCTTCGTAGCAGCTTTCACTCCATTGAAATTGTTTGTTTCTCTATTTGCCTCTCCTGTGAGAGGGTGAGCTCCTCAAGGTCAAGGACCGTATGTATGGTTTTCCATCCTGTATCCCCAGTACCCAGCACAGTGCCAGGATTTAGAAATACGCAGCAAATGTACATGCAACCAAGAGTTTTTCCAACTGCTGCCCCCGTTGGTGACAAGGCACCTCCTGGTTAAATATGATCCTCTGTGTCTCGGGATGAGGGAGCACCACGCATTCAACTGGAAATGTCTGTGCCAGGACCTGGCGCTGCTGAGAGAGAGATGAACACAAATGGGTTTCTCCACAGGGAGCCCCCGATTAGGCTGAGAGGGATGGGTGGTCATGGAATCCAAGACAACACTGTGCAGGAAACGCAGAGCAGAGGCGAGGGGCTGCCTGGGGCCACAGGCCTGCGGGATGGTTTTCTATCCTGGGGGAGAACTATATAGCCCTTGGAATTCCAGTGAAAGGCTATTTGCCCCAGAAAAAAATTTCCATGGGTTTAGCAGATCATTGATGTGACTCCATGAGAGGGTGACACCTTCACTGGTTGGAAGGTCATGCCTTCAGTCAGGGCAGGGCCTGCATGACCAGGGCTTGGGTCCTTCCCAAAGGAGTGGATTTCTCCCCCAGCTCAAGGGCCCAGAGGCCCAGGATCCCAGGTGGCAGCTACATGGGGTTGCAGACACTGAGGATGGGACATTACAGACCTTCCCCAATAATCCTACCCCCAGGAAAAGGTCATGGCAGAAGAGCTTCTCAGGCTCCAGGTAGCACACAGATCCAGGAAGAGGGCAGGCCCATGGATGAGGGTTCTCTCTGGTTTCTCATGGACCCCACACAGAACCTGGTTGGAAACTCCAGGTGCTGTTATGAGTCCCAGAGTCCAACTCTGGACAACAAAAGGAACTTCATTAGAAGGAAGTCCAGAGTGTCATAGAATGGACCGGTGACTGGGGAATGAGCCAAGAAAGTGGGAGGCAGGACACACACAACTCCGTCACCCACGGTGGGGTCTGATTAGGGCTGGCCCAGCAGGGCCACCCCCATAACCTGCAACAACCTCTTTCACCCCCACCTCTCCCTCAGGAGCTACTCAAGCTCAAAGTCCTGAGAGACAGTGCCTAATTTGCTGCTCCCTGCTATACTGGGGCAGGACGGGGAGGGTCCAGCAGGTGTACTTCATACTTGGAAGGTTATTATCTGAGTTTTTCTTTCCACCAAGACCATACATGCAGGTAGAATAACCCTCACTGGGAAACAGGGCTATCATCAGGAAAGGGCAATGGATCTGGGCAGCCAACACCACCGAATGGCCACCAGACGCCTCCTCTTTTAGGAAGCTGAGGATCAACTCTATTTGTGGCTGGCTCAGGGTAGTCACTCAATATTTTGTTGAGTGAATATACAATAAAGAGATAAATCTGTAAGACGGAGATAATCATTTCTGCCTCCCTCTTCTAGGTTCTTGTGAGTCATAGTGAGATCATTTGTGAAAAGAATATAAGGGAGCGTCCAGCATAGGGAAACACTCCATCAAGGCTGGGAAGAAACACCCATTCAGCACATCAGCACAGCACCGCCTTGGCACCACCTGTGCATGGCACGGACAGCAGAGGTACACAGAAAGCAGACTCAGTCAAGTGATGTCCATGTGAAATGGGAGAGTGTCCTGTTTCATGCTCATCAGCCTGACAAGTGCAGGTGACGCCATGGGGCCAGGGAAGCCTGTTCATGCTGCGGTGAACGCACACCACCCTTCTGGAGAATAGTTTGGCAAAATCTAGAGATGTTGGAGAGGGATATACTCGGAGAGCGGAAGTTCAATTCCGAGAGAGAGAGAGAGAGAGAGAGAGAGAGAAATGATAGGTGGAGACAGACAGATGATAGATGATATAGCTAGATGATAGATGATTGGTAGATTGATGGAGAGGTCATAGATGATAAGTAGAGATAGATGACAGATAAATAGGTAGATGATAGATAATATAGATGGATGATAGATCAATAGAGAGGTAGATGGATAGAAGGATGGATAGATAGATAGATAGATAATCCAAAGAAAAAATTCACCAATGGGTTCCTTGTGACATGCCCGGGTGGTGGGCATGCTCCTCCTTTGGAGAAGGAGGCTGCTGGCTGGTGAACCTGGGCCCTGGGGACGACCCCTGGACCTACAAATACACATCCTCTGCCCCAGCTGTCAGCTCACTGAGGACACTTTCTGTGCTCTGAACTGCTGGTCTTGTGAGAAAGAGGAGTAAAGATCGGGGTGGGGCAAGCCCAGTCACCAGAGGGTCGGAGCGAGGCCAGAAATAGCTCTGAGCCTTGGACTCAATTCTTCCTCCGGCCAGGTCTCCAATGTGGGTGTGGCAGTTACCCAAAGGCCCAGAATCCCACGTTCCTGCTGGGCTGGCCTTTTCCAAAACTGGAACTGGTGGCAGGGTGCAAGGGGCCAGGAAAGGGGGCCCACAGTGCCAGTCCAGTCGTCCACCCTCCAGGACTCAATATGCACTTGAGAAGTACATCTTATCTGTCATTCTCACATTAGCAAGCTTGGGGACAGGGGTCCAGAGAGACTTTGAGGGCTGCAAAAAAGATCTCTGAAGGCTGATTCCACCACTTATTAGTTGCAAAGTGTTGGTAAAGTTACTTAACACCATGGGCTTCAACTGGACAAACTACCCACCCTTCCAAATCTTCTTTCTCCCTCATTGTCCAGAGGACCCTGCAGATGACCCTGCTGCCCAGTGGTCTCTGCTTTTCCCCAGGCCTGTGTTCTTTGTTCAGTATGGGACCACTTACCTTATTCTCCAGAGCCCTTCCCCAATGTGACCATCAATACTCTTCAAAACGCATGTCCTCAAGGGCAGGGCAGAAACTTCCAGACCTGGTTTCAGGCCTCTGCTCCCTCTTGGTGTGCCCCCTGTGCACCCCCACTTTACCTGAGGGGTACATTGAGCTATCAGTCCCTTGGTCAACCAAGCTCTGGGATTGAGTGGTCCCCTCTGTCCTTGTTCCCCAGGTTCTAAGGCCTTCCTCCAGGGTTCCAGGAAGATGCTCATTTAGAACCATTTATTCATGTAACAAAGTGATTGCTACCAAACAATTAATCCTATCTCCGTGCACAGGTAGGCTGCCCACTCAGTGACTTCTGTGTAATTATTGCACATCACAGATGAGTAAACCGAAGTCCAGAGAGTCACACAGAGAAATAGAGGCCCTAGAGGAACCAAAATCAGGTCTCCTGACTCTGTCTGGGCTGTGTCCCCTGAATCACCACTGTCTCTCTCCCCCGCCATTCCCACTAAAGTTGTCAGAATTAACATACTTTGCAAAGGAAGCTGCATGAGGACATTAATGCCTTCCCAGTGTCCCTCCCAGAGGTGTTCTGAGGCTCTGTGAGATAATGTGTGACAGGTGACAGTACTTGGCAAAGCATGAGGTGCTATAGAAACTCAAGTTTCAATTATAGTCGAGCCTCTGCTGAATCACACGGCACTGCAGCACTCTTTTTCCAGCGCAGGAGAGAATGAAGCAGGGCCCTTCCTGAGACAGGCTGCTCACACCTTGAACATAAGGAAATCCTTCCACAGCAGAGCCAGCTCCAAGCTAAACAGGAGGGAATTGTTTGGAAGGGGCTCCCGTTTCCTCCTTCCTACCCCCACCCTCTGGCAGAGCATTCAACCAGTGCTCATTTCACTTTATAAATGGAAACTGAATCACTGCATTCCAGGCTGGAAAATGATTGGAAACGAGAGTATGTCCAAGGTCAAGACCTAGCCATTTCCTCTCTGGACGGGAAGTAGACTCTCCGAAGGGCTCTTGCAGGGCCTGTCAGTGATAAAAGGCCTGCGCTGGCCCTGGGCTGGGGGAGCTCTCTGCTGTTTTCCAGTCTCACTTTAAAGGAGAGAGAGGAAAAAAGAAAAACCCGGATGTCCCTCTCTAAACAGGGATGTCAGCTCAGGAAGGAGGGGCGCACAGCTGCCTTTTGGTGGGGGGTTGTCGGCAGCCTAAGAATTGTTTAAAATCTGTCATAAACACAGGCGTGGAGTGATGGCAAATCAGTGCTGCACCCTCGCTCCCGCTCTGCACAGCCCTCGGGCCCTTGTCACACGGCTGGCCCTTCCATACTGTGAAGATACCACGGGAAGTCAGGCTCTGCAGAGCACAGCTAACTGGGTCCTGGGCAGGTATCGACAGAGATAAGAGGTGTCCATGCCCGTGGCTTTGGGAGCAAAGGCAGGGAGTGGGGCTGGGAAGCAGAGCTGCACTCGCTGGGCTGTACTGAGTTGGGAGCCCCCCAGGACAACGACAAGCCGTTTGTCCCAGACTCCCCAGCTCCTGGCTCTGGGCAGGACAGAGCCCAAATCCACAAATGCTGTTAGGCAAAACTGGAAGGAAAGAGCGGTATGCATTGGCTGCTCTAGACGACAAACAAAGCGGGGTTCCACTGAGGGACGACTGTGTACTCCGTGTGAGGTCTCCGATCATGCCACTCCACCACTCAGGTGTCTACCTATAAATCGGGTATAATAGTACCAGCCTTTTAGATGTGCTTTTAGGACAAGCGATCACGCCTGGAAATGTAAACCCATTTTGGTTGGAAAGCTGAATTTGTTTATTCAAATATCCATTCACCAAGACCCGCACATCCACCGGCCTCTATCCTGCAGAAGCCTGGTTCTTAGAAAGAAACCGAGGCCAGGGCCCTCGGGAAGCACATTCGAGAATGAGTAAGTAGGAGAAGAACCACCAAAGGCAACCCCATGAACGTGGTGGCAGATTTTCTTCCGTTTTAGACTCATTTGTGTTTAGGTGATTATCCCATTTTGTATTTGTTTTGTCACTGCATAACAGTTTCCCACAAACACGGTGGGTTAGAACCACACACATCATCATCTCACGGCTCCGTCAGGTCCGAAGGGCAGGCCGGCTCCCGCAGGTTCTCTGCGAGGTCTCGCCGGCCGTGTCAGGGTGTCAGTGGCCTCTGATCTAGAAGCTGGGAAGACCTGCCAGGCTCACTCAGGCTGCTGGCTGCATTCAGCTCCCAGCAGCACCAGCAGCACCAGCAGAAGCAGCAGCAGTCCTGAGACCTCTGTTGCCCTGCTGGTTGTCAGCAGGGACTCTCTCCCAGCTTCTAGAACCCTCCCTCCAGTTCTTGCCCCAGGTCCCCTCCGTCTTCTAAGTGAGCAAGAGCAAGTGGAATCCTTCTCAAGCCTCTAATCCCCGACTCCTCCTTCTACTACCAGCCAGAGTAACCCTCGGCTTCAAAGGGTTTGTGTGATTAGATTAGGCCCACCTGGACAATCTCCCTTTCACCATATAACATACCAGTCTCAGGAAGAACACCAGGGATGAAGGTCACTCAGCCATTTTCAAGTTCTGCCTACCACACACCATGTATTCAGACTTATAGCCTTTCCACCCGCCCACGCCAGAGTGGTGAGTTGATTATTCCATCAGTTAGTTATTGCCAGAAGCTGTCCCGGCCATACCCTGTCTGACTGATCTATTCGGAGTGGTCGATTCTTCACTATTTTGATTATAGCCCAGGATTAGAAATATTTTTTTCTTGTCAATGGCATGTTTTCACACAATAATCAGCTGCAAAAGATTTCATTCCCTGGATGCATCATAATCTATTTAATAATTTTGCTAACAAATGGCTACAATGTGAGGAGTATAGCTTTGCTTCAGTAGGGATGGTAAGTCATTGACGCTGGGGAATGGCATAACTGGGTTTGTATTTTGTGCAGGTAACTGGGTCAGAAGTGGGGCTGGTCAACAGAAGAAGAGACTGGGCGGCAGGGGGCAGAGACAAATGGGGGCCCGCCAGGGATGCCAGGAAGGATGCCAGCTGTGAGCCCACACACACCTTCATCCAGAGCCTCACACTCAGTCATCCAGCAAACCAACCCTGAGCACCTGTCCTGTGCTTGGTGTTATGCTGAGTCCCGAGGGTGCAGAGAAATAAGGCACTTTCTCTGTCTTTAAGGAACTCACTGTCTAACACACAAGAGAAACACATGCATAGTCCGAGGCCAAGTTCTAGGTCCTTTGATGGTCTTCTGCATAGAATCCAGTGAGGGTGTACAGGAGGGCTGGCCAAGTCTCCCAGGCACAGAGAGCTGACACAGGGGAGATGAGGAAAGGGAAGTCTTAAAAGGGAAATGTGATGGGTTGAATTGTATCCCCCCACCCCCAAATGTACATCTTGAAGTCCTGACCCCCAGTACCTCAAAATGTGACTTTATCTGGAGATAAGCTCTTTACAGAAGGAATCAAGTTAAAATGAGATGACTGGGGTGAGCCCTAATCCGCTATGACTGGTCTCCTTGTAAAGAGGGTAAATTTGGACATAGACACACACAGTGGGGACTCCATGTGAACATGGAGGCAGACCCTGGGGTAGTGGTTCTACGTGACAAGGAGCATCCAAGATCGTCAGCGAACGCGCCAGGAGAGGCACGGGTCAGATCCTTCCTGGTGCCTTCGGAGGGAACGTGGCCTTGCCAACCCCTTGCTCTCGGACTGCCAACCTCCAGAACGGTGAGACAACGTCTGTTGTTTAAGCCACGCAGTGTGTGGGGCTACGTCATGGAAACTAATGCAATTAGACCAAGGGCAAGGCTATTCCAGGGAAATGTCACAGTGTAAAGCAGGCCGGCAAATCTGGGGCACGGGGCATGGATGGGACAGCAGGAGCTGAGATGCAGAGGCAGGCAGGGGCCTGGCCACGGAGGGACCTGCTTGCTGAGCGGAGGATGTCGAGCTGTTCCCGGGAGGCAGTGGGGACTCACAGAACGACTTTGAGCAGGTAAATGCGTAGGGCTTGGCCACCGTGGTGTGTGATGAGATAGAGGGACCTTAGTCTAAGCTCCTCCCAGTTCTGGAGGAGGAAATCCCAGTCCATTGGCCAGAGGCAGTGAGCAGGCAGGTATTAGTCTCTCCGTTGCCAGAAGCCACAGCTCCTGTGGGTCCACGTGATTCAGGCTGCCTCCTTGGTGACCACACTTGTCAGCTCTGCCCAGAAAGAGGATGCTAAGACTATCATTATTGTATGTCCTCCACACCCCTTGAGAAGAAAAAAGCCAGTGAGTGTTTCCATAATCACAACTGCCTTGGGAGCTGCCAGGAAATTCCAACAGGAAACTCCCGTTTGGAAGTGTTTTGTTTTGATTAGAACATGTTTATTTCCCTCCAAGGATGCGCTTTGGCACCAGGGCCAAGCCTGGCGCTTGTGTCTGATAGAGGCCCCAGGAGGGCACCGGCCACCCCCGAGGGCACTTGGCCCAGGCACAGCAAGGTGGGGGTGGGATGAGGTCCTGGAAGCCACCCAAAGCTGACATCTGGAGAGGCACCCCAGAGGAACCAGGATAAGCCACTTCAAGAAGCACCAGATGCCTTTGAATGCAGCTGGAGATTCCTAAAGCCCAGATGAGTTCTGTCCCCGAACCGCGGTTTCACGTTGCCATTTGGGTTGATATTTACTTTACAGCAAGGATCCAGGAGACAATGAATCAGACTCAGCCTTCTGTTTAGGGAGCTCATGCCCAAGTTCTTCCCCAACCAGCTGCCCCTCAGCTTCCGGGCACCAGGAAAGCCATGCCCAGGGTCAGGACAAGGGTCAAACTGCAAGGCCCAGTTCCGCAGTATCCTTACCACTCCCTCTTCTCAGCAAACTGGCGACTCCAATGAAACCCCTGCTCCTGTTCTCCATCCACTTCACTTAGGAGCCCTGGAGCAGGGGGTCCCAGACCCTAGGGGCCAGGGACATACTGCAGGTACTTCGGCCCAGGTACACAGACCAGTCCGCTCGGGAGAGCAGCGACTGTCCATCCCCTCCTGGGGTGGCACATCGCCCCCACACTCTCTCCTTCCAGGAAAGTGCAGGGTCCAGAGCACAGCCTTCGGCTCTGAGTATGAAGATCAGGGTCAGAAATTCTGGTGCCCACTGCCCTCAAGCCCCTAAGGCTCTGGTCCAATGTGTAAGTGACTCTGATCAGCTCTCCGGAGCACATCTGGGGTTCAGTATCAAGCATTTGAAAGGATCCAGTTCACAACTAGGACCACTTCTTTCTCAATATTCCAACATAATTAAGTGGTCTATGACAGGGGTCCCAAACCCCCAGGCCATGGACTGTTCTGGCCCATGGCCTGTTAGGAACAGGGCCACACAGCAGGAGGTGGGTGGCAGTCCAGCCAGAGAAGCTTTGCTCAGTTACCACCTGAGCTCAACCTCCTGTGCCCCCCTCCTGCCCCTCCCCACCCTGTCCATGGAAAATTTGTCTTCAATAAAACCTGTCCCTGGGGTCAAAAATGTTGGGGACCGTTGCTCTATGAGACCCCGTGAGCAGGGACACCAATGCTCTGGTCCCGACACTGAGTCAGGTTGGGCTGCAGAGGCCAAAAGAGTGTGCACTCCCCTTGCTGAGTGAGGGTCTCCGCAGTGTTCCAGAGGAGAAGCCTCAATGCTCACATCCCAACAGAAGGAAGCAGTGAGTGACTCCTCCATACTCCTACCCTCCCTCCACCCCCCACCGGCCCCATCTAGCCTCCTGTTACAGGGCTATTTTAAACGTAGGTTTTCTTCTTATTCAGGTATGGCGAGGCCAACAGATGACACATTAACTGCCATTGGAATGATAGTTTGTTACTGTTCCCGAGAAGAGAGGGTGTGCGATGGATGCCATGCAGGGCTACACGGGGAAGCCCCAGAGTTGGTCAGAAGGTACAGAGGAAGGGGTACCTGTGGGCAAGAGCCCTCACTGTGGCTTCCACAGGGAGGGATGGTGAGGTGCCGCGAACAGGCTTAAGGTTGGCTGGTCCCAATCATGTCCATGGGTTCAGAGGCATGAGCTGTCCCCAGTTGTCTGGTCCCTGGCACTGGGGGCGTGAGGACAGGTGGATAGTTGGAGGGGTGAGAGAGCCAGATAAAGGTGGAGGTAAGGATACGAGCCTGGATTGCTTGATTTGCATTCAAAAGGCACCCTAGTGAGTCATTTACTATCTCCAGGAATTGGTTAACCCCTGGGGAGGGGCGGCTCCTCTGGAGTCAGCAAGGCCCCAAAGGTCAGAGCATCAAATAAAAAGACACGCTTAATACAAGGCTGGCAGAGGTGAGGGCAGTCTTGGAGGAGAATGCTAGTAGCCTTCTCACCAAGGATGCATAGTGTCTGCCAGCGTGCAGGCCCTTGGCCTCCCAGGAGTCTCAGGGCAGTTTTGGTAGGAGTCTGGGGCAAAATGACACCTATTTACAGGTGACTAAACGATGGGACTTGCCCAGGGTTGTACAGAGCAAGTGCAGAGCTGGGCTTCATGGCAGGCCCATGACGGTTCCTCATGAACCATCATAATCCTCTTTCAAGTTCAAGTACACCCTGCTGCCCCTCAGGGAGGAAAGAAATAACGGTGCCGTGGGGAGGCTGGACCGTGAGCTTGTCCTCAGAACTGTTGTGGAAGGGGACAGAGAGATCGTCAGAAACATCTGTTTTCCATTGGCCGTGCAGATAGCTACATCAGCGACTGAACAAGTATCTGTTCCATTGAATGAAGCTCATTAAAAAGCAATTAACACTTTAGTGACTTCATTTGTCAACTTAATACTACCTCACATCACTTCTTGCTTTATAGTTTATTGCACTTCTCATGCATCATGCCTCTCGATTCCACTCAGGTGAACACATTTCAGTGAGGTCTATTCCGTGTCAGGCTCTGGCCTGAGAGCTGGAGAAACAGAGAAAAGAACACCCTGCATCTGCCCTCCAGAGACGACGGTGGCCAGGGAGCGGGACACTCATGTTACAGCACACAGTGCAACAAAAGCAAGTATGGGCTGGGCGTACTGAGCACACAGAAGAAAATGGTAGAGTCTTTGGGCAGTAATAATTCCATAGGAAGTATTCGTATAGGAAGTGACACCTGAGTTGATTTTTAGGAACAAGTGAGAGTTCACCAGATGGATAAGAAAATATTCTTTCTGTCAATGGGAATAACGTGAGCAATGGCTCAGAGGAAATAAAATACTTGTCATTGAATCATTTTGATTGCCCTCAGCTGCAAGTATTGTAAGAGACGCAACCAAAGGTGACTTGAACATTTTTTAAGACAAAATGTTAAGCTAAATTTATGTCACATAATAAGTAGTCCAGATATAGGGCAGTTCCAAGGCTGCTTGTTTAAGAAGGTTCGTGATATCATCACAGACCCAGGTTCCTTCTGCCTTCCTGTGTAGCCATCCTCAGTGGCAGATGTTTATTCCTGGGCTTGTCTCCTCATGATGACAAGATGGCTGCCGCAGACCCAAACATCACAGCACCATGCCACAATGCCAAGAGATCAGGTGGAAGCACATCCCTTCTTTGTGCCCCTTTTTAGGAGTGAAAAAAACTTTCCCAAAAGCCCCCAGGCAGAGTCCCCATGATCCTCATTGGCTAGAAATACATCATATGATGGCCATTCTTTAATTTAAAAAAAAAAATTACTGGCAGGGAAACTGAATTAGCATTGTTGGGTTTTAGACTCATTGAGCTTCTCTCCCAGGGACTGAGGCAGGGTCTGGCTCCTCTATGTACACGGCCTCCTGATCCCTGGACAAATTAGGATTCTATATAGGGGACACTGATGGCCATTGGCTATTGCCCTTGCATAGGAGAGAGGTTGCCTGAGCTCTGGTGCCATTTCCAGCAGTCACTTACTGTGTGACTTTAGGCAGTTGCTTCCCCCATATAAGCCCTTTTCTTTCCCTAAAATGGGATTTCTAACCCATGACCAAGTGCTTTGCTTAAGTGAGCCAGGAGGTACAGAAGCATGGAGAATACAGCCAAGGCCAGGCCGTGGCAGGGGGCCGACCCCACCACAGTCTGTGTTTTGCCTCCCCTCGTGTGCTCGCTCATTGGCCCCATGAGGTAGAAGGCACTGGGGCCTTTGGAGAAGTCTGCTCTCTGCAGAGGTGGTTGGTGCTTACCCAAGAGCCCAGTGCACCGCTGCATGGCCCACGTCCCCTGCAGCAAGGCCAGGAAATGTGACTGGGCTGGCCAATGGCATGCGGCTCACCTTTAACAACATTCCCAATGGCCCTTCCTTGAGAGTGTCCTGGGAGGAAGGCCCCAGGGCCTAAACGGCAGGGGAATAAGGTGTCCCACAGCAACCCACATCTGATGTGTCACCAGGCTGTGAGCAGGGTCCAATGAGTTCATTGGTAGGAAAGAGTTCCGTAAACTAGGATGTGTTACTTAAGTGTGAGCCAGTATTACATTGAGGTTAATAATGGCTAGTTACAACAATGGTACTAGTGAAGGTGGCAGGTGGGTGGCAACTGTAGAAGTCACAGGTACAGGGTGAGAGTAGCTAAGGGAGAGCCAGAATCATGGTGGTCACGGTGGTTGTGATACAGTGGAGTGATGGTGGTGAACAGTTCAGGGTCCGAGAAACATAGGACAGCAAAAGATGAAGTTGAATTTGTCCCCTCTGCCCAATAAGGAAGGCCCAGAAACACCACATGTGCACACACACACGAACTCCCACAAGCCCAGAGGTTGGAAGGCCTGGCCCGGGGCCGCCATCCCCTGTGATTGGCACACCAGGGCCTCCTGGGTCTTGGGGGCCTCGGGGCCCCACCCTGATGTCCCAGGCCTGCTGAAGGCTTGTGCAGCTCCGGAGGCCATGATGTCTTCCTTGAAAAACAACAAGCATCATTCCAAAGACAGGCCGTGGAAGGAAGACTGTCCAGTGAGCTCACCAGGTCCTGCTCTCTGGCTGGAGCAGACGTTTCTGGCAACGCCCCACTGGGGAAGGGCCCCAGAGCCCCGGAGCCAGTCCCCAGATGGAGTCCCTAAGGCTTGGAGCTGCTGAGGAGAGGCAATCGAAAGGTACTGGAGAATTCTAGTGAGTGTCTTGGGACACCTAAGCCACCAGTCTGTGGGAACTGTCAGCCTCAAGTAGGTGCCCAGGTCAAAGGGCCCTCAACGTCCACAGTCCTGTGAGACCCTGAGAGATCTTCTTCACAGCAGTGGCAGTTGGCAGAGGGAGGTGAAACACATCTAAAAGGCCAGCACAGGCTCTCATCTTTGCCAATAGTTCCTGTTTCCTACGAGGCAGAATCTAAACTCCTAAACATGGCATTTAGGGGGTGTCTGTGACATGCTCCCTCACAAAAAATTTAAATCCAGATTTCCTAAGGATCCGGAGCCTCTGACTTACACTTATGTCTTTTTTCTACATCTCAGACACACTGAGCAACTTGCTCCTCCCGTGTCTAGCCCTGCATCGGTGCCCACCCGTTCTTCAAGGTCACCGCCTCCTTGAAGCCTACATGACCTTCCCATCTGCTGGGCCTTCTGCTGGGTCCCACTGCTTTTTGTGCATCTTCACGTAATTGCACTTACTTTGCTGAACTGCAACTTTCTATTGATATGTCTGCTTCCACACACATGTGTGAGCTCCTCCAAGCAGGGGTATTTTATTGCTTTAAACGTCCTTGCCCTGTGGTTGGTAAACATGTAAGAAACAAATCCAGAGTAAATATGTTCAATTGTTAGTAATGAAACCATAAATAAATGGCTGAGAGGAGTGGAGGGGTAACTGACTTCAGTAAGGAATGATACCCCATGTTGCTAAATTTCTATGTGCTCCCTACCTGAAAGGATTCCTCCCGCCTATGTTAGGGTTTCCCCTCTGAAGCACTGTGGGGACACCTGTTAGAAGGGCCAAAATCTGGACACCGACAACACCAAATGCTGGCAAGAATGTGGCGCGGCAGGAACTTTCATCCACTGCTGGTGGGACTGCAACATGCTCCGCCCACGGTCCAAACCTCGGAAGGCAGTCTGTTGGTTTCTTACAGAACTAAATATACTTTCACCATGCAATCTAGCGATTGTGCTCCTTGGTGTTTACCCAAAGGAGCTGCTCACTTATGTCCACACAAAAACCTTCACATGGATGTTTCTAGCAGCTTTATTCACAATGGTCGAAACTCGGAAGTGACCAAGATGTCCTCACGAGGTGAATGAATATACAGACTGCGGCCCATGTAGGCAATGGGATATTATTCAGTGCCAAAGGAAAAAGATGTGGAGGGAACGGAAACGCATATTGCCAAGTGAAAGAAGCCGATCTGAAGAGGCTACATACTGCATGGCTCCAACTATATGCCATTCTGGAGGATGCACAGCCCTGGAGACAGCAAAAAGGTGAGTGGTTGTCAGGGTGTGTGTGGGGGGGGCATCGATGCACAGGCAGAGTGCAGGGGCTGCAAGGGCACGGAAACGCCTCTGCACAATGCTCTAATGAGGAAGACGTGTCATCACGCATTTGCCCAAACCCACAGACTGCGCAACCCCAGGCGTGAACCCTGATGGAGACCGTGGACTCGGGGATAACGATCTGTCAGTGTAGGTTCATCGATTGTAACAAATGCATGGCTCTGGGGGCGGATGTTGGTAGTGAGGGAGGCTGTGCGCGTGTGGAGGAAGGAGTGGATGGGAAATTGCTGTACCTACCTCTCATTTTTTTTCTGTAAACCTAAAACACCCTTGCAAATTGTCTTTGGAAAAAAAGAAAAAGGAGAGGAGAGGGGACTCTCCTTTGGGGGGAGGGGCCCATTGGGCTGTGCAGCGGCGCCGCAGCCGCCACTAATGCCCACCATGTGTGGCGTGCTGGGCGGGCAGGCGGGCCACTTCATTACTTTGTGCTTAAGGAAATGCCTCCCAGCTCCGCACTTGCCTTTTTAAATTTCACAACCACTAAATCTACTCCCGGTGTTTTTTTTTATAGCGAACGAAAGTAGTGTGGGGGATCTGCCATGGAGACCTTCCTTCCAGCCAGTCTGGGAGTGGCGTGAGACGACCAGTGGCCAGGGGACCCACGGCAACCCAGGGCCGCTGCTCTCCAAGGACACCCCACCCCAAAAGCAGTCGACCCAGCTGGGGTCAGAGAAAGAGGCTTTCCATAGTTCAAGTTTGAGTCCTTTAATAGGTGACATGCACTTAAGGAGCACTCCTCTTGGGACAAGATCAAAGTGGATTTAAATGCCAGCATTGCCACTTGGGAGCTGGGACCAGTGACTTACCCTTCCGGGCCCTGGTGTGAGATGCTGGCTTCTTCCCAGTGAGTTCTTGGAGAGCTTTTTCTTCTATGTTGTTGTTTACCCAGCACCAGGCACAGTGCCCAGTGCACTGTTAATAAGTGGCGAAGGCCGTGGAAGAGGATGTTGGGTGAGTGGGCTGTCAGCAAGTCCCAGGCCCCATTTCACCTGAAAAGTATGAAGCTCCTCCTCCATGTGAGGGCTGCTCCCTAATGAGAAACTGGGTTCCAGCCCCAACTCTGCTGCCCCGTTACGCCAGATGGGTCGCTGGCCTCTTTTAGCCCTTTGTCAATGGCATGGGTACCCTCAATGAACTCAAAGGCAGGGCAAAGGATGATTCGGAATGCTGGGATTAGCAGAGTCCTGGGGGCTGTGAATTCTGGGCTCAAGGAGGTGGCATTTTGGAGGACTAAAGGCCCATGCCCTAAAATCAGGCCACCTGGCTGCACAACACCCAGCAGCCTGAGCCACCCTCACCTGTGCAAAGTGCCAATGAGAGGGCCGTGGGGATGTGGCTCTCGTAGGCCTCACCTTTGTATGGCACAGTGACTTCATGAAGCCAAATGTGACAGCTTTGCCAAAAGCTTGATATTGGATCACATTGTCCAGTCCTCACACTAACCACCAGGCATGGACCATGATCTCTACCCTTCGAAGGCACAGTGCCCCTCCACAGGCCAGTGGCTGGCACTGAACCCTGCCCTCCCAGCTGGCCCCAATGCTCTTGCCCTCACTTGGTTATGATGGGCTTTTCCACTGCTCTACCCCACTGGAAACTCACTTTTGTGTAAACCGACTGTGTATTCTGAAAACCCCCTGCCTGGAGGGCTCCCAGTGGTTTGCAGGAACGACTTTCCTGAGAAATGCCATCGGTCCAACTCAGCTGGTTCCACAAGGCGGCCCAGGAGAGGGAGCCCCTAGAGTCAGCTGCAGGGCCTGGGTGCTAAAGAAGAACCATCCACGTGGGCAGAGGGACGGATGCTGGTATGGCCCTGGAGCTAGCTAAACAAGAATGCCAGCTTGTGGCTGTGGCACCCTGGGCTAATCCCTGGGATGGCAGGATTACAGATCTTGGAGTTTCCTTTGGTTCTGAGCAGAAAGAAAAAGTAAAGGCCCATTGTAGGTGTTCACTCCCCCTCACACAGCACCAAAGGATCGGTCTTGCTAAGGGCTCATCTTGCCCCCTGCTCCCCTTACCCCTCCCCCAGCTGCATCTCCAGGGTACTCCCTCCCCATTCTCACACTGGAAAGAAATTCACCCAGCATCCCCTACTCGGGTTCTGAGGATACAGAGGTGAGCCAGACAAGGGAATACAAAGATCAGCTTCAAGGACCAATGGGCTCATCCAGCACAGGGCCCTGGGCTACGATGTAATCCAACGCATGAAACAAATGGTCTGTCCAGCCTCTCTCATGATCCTTGGCATGGGGGTTAAAGAGACTGTGCGAGATGGGAATGAAGAAGGCAGGGAAAAGGCAGCCAGGCTTAGGGCAGACTGTGGAAATTCAGGAGGCTAAGGCAGAGGGAGACTGGCCGGCTCAAAGCCGTCTGCTGGGTAAATAGCATGTTTGCAACTAGGACCCCTCTCTGGAGAATGAGGATGGGAGTCCTCACTGGGCCACAGCTGCCAGCTCAATGAAGCCACCTGGCAGGTCATCAGCTGGGCTCCTTGAAGGCCATCCCACTGGGGATACTTCTTTTTTTTTTTAAAGATTTTATTTATTTATTTTTAGAGATGGAAGGGAGGGAGAAAGAGAGAGAGAGAAACATCAATGTGCGGTTGCTGGGGGCCATGGCCTGCAACCCAGGCATGTGCCCTGACAGGGAATCGAACCTGCAATGCTTTGGTTTGCAGCCTGCGCTCAATCCACTGAGCTGCTCCAGCCAGGGCTGGGGATACTTCTTAGAAGGCACACTCACTGGCAGTGTCATCAGAGTGAGGCTCCCAGATGCAAAACACCGGCGGGAAGCAGCTGCTCACCGTAGATATGGGAGCCAGATGACAAATAGTCCCACTGTCAGCCCCAAGTGACCAGGGCCCATCTCAGGCCGCAGGCTCTAGGGGCTCTGCCAGGTGCCCCCGGGTCCCACAGCAGGGCCCCATTCTGTGAGCGTGACTCCTCTGGGCCAAGCCAACATGCTCACCCGAGCCCACACCCCTCCTTCCTATACACACAGCTCTCCAAGGCCCCAAGACCCTGCTGTCTGCATAGCTCTGAGTTCACTTCCAGGATCCATTCTCTCAAGGGCTGACTGGGCCACTGGGGTGCTCACTCAGGGTCTTAGGTGTCCAGGGGTCAGGGTGGGTGGACAGAGCTGGGACTCGCAGGCTAGGTTGTTCCATGAGGTTTCCTCCTGTGTACAATACATCCAGGGCTGGGGAAAAAGAGGGGAGGTCAACTGTAGGCTGGAACCCCCATTTCTAATCTGGCCTCTAGCTCCTCGAATTCAACAGGAGAGAGTATTTGCAAAGCTCTCCTCCCAACCCCCACTCCCCCTTTGGGGCAGGTGCAGAGCGGTGGCTGCCCCTTCCCAAGCAGCCAGCATTTGCTAAGCAACCAGGAGCTCTTGGGCTGTCTCTCCACTCTCTTTGGTTGCTATGGAAGCTGTTTTACAAAAACCTTTCCTGCCAACAATCAAGGCTTTCTTGGCAGAGTCTGGGTCAGAGCACCTTGCCTTTCAACAGGCTGGCGGGGGCAGAAGGGCAGAGGCTGCTAGAAGCCCAGGCTGACCACACCCCTGCAACTTTGTCAACCCTGCCCAACCCACCCTCTCCTCCTGTCTGCACCTGATGTACTTGTCCTGCCTCAAGTAGATCCTGTCTCTTAAACAGTCTGTCCCACTCCTCTTTGCCCTCTGGCTTCTGGATCTGAAGGTGTCAGAGTCTTTCCACGGCAAGGGTGAGAAAATGGCAATGTGTCCTTCTCTCTCGGGCCTCAGGATGACGTACCTTGAAACATTCATTTTTCTCCTGTTAAGACGGGCCATCTCTGAAAAATAGTCACGCATTTTCCTGCTAAGGGAGCTTCTGTCTCCTCTCTCCCTGTGACTAATGATCCCCCTCACCATCAGAGCTGTGCAGGCACCAGGGCCCCAGGGTGGGGAGGGGCATGCACCTGGTGGGAGGAGCAAGTGGAGGTTCTAGCAGACCCAGCTCCTAGACGGGTATCCTGGACGACAGCTTCTCCTTCCTCAAGAAGAAAGTGAATATTTGATATGCCAAAGAAACCAGGTATTCCACCACAGACTGGCCTTGGAGTTGGAAAGGGGGGGCCTTCCTCCAGGCTGGTAGGGAGGCCTGGGAGCGTGGCAGGCAGCCAGGGTTTTAGGAATACCTGCCCTGTGTGAGTAGTCCCACCACTTGCTGGCTCTGGGTCTGAGCTTCTGCTCAGATCCACTGTCGTGAGCCTCAGTCTGCTCTTCTTCAAAATGTCCATGATTGTGGCCATGACTGAGAATGGCTGTGGGGGTAAAACTGAGCCACGCCCAGCCCACAGGAGGCATTCTCTCAGTGTGGACGCCCATCCTCATGTGTGCTTTTTACTCTGGGGTATCTGCACATCCGCTCATGCGGACTGTGCGAGTCAGCACGACAGGCAATCCCGTGATGAGGCAGTAACAGAGCCCGATGGCCTCATCTATGTAATTGGAATATGTGCTCCAGGGGGCCCAAGGGCTCATGGGATTCTTCCTGACTGTGCTCAGCACCTCAGAGGGCCTGGGGCTAAGTAATGTCAAATAAGTTTCTGTGGAATGGACAAACGTCCTCTCAATACCCAGCTAAGGACCACTCACACTCTGGGTGCTCGGGCCCAGGTCCCCAAGGCAAAGATTCTTCTTACAAAAGGTGACATTTTTTCAAATGTGAAATAGTCCAGCATTCCCATTTCTGAATTCAAAACTGCTCCAGTGCATAGAACAGCAAGTGGGAAACAGAATAAAGAGCCGAGAGGGACAGAGCCGGATGACACTGGGCTCCCTGGGGATGGGTCTGTGGCGTTCCGACAGTGTTCCCGGGACAGATGTTCCGCACGCACTTGCCACGGGTCCTCCATTCATTGCACCCATTCCCTTCCTGTGATTTGAGCCCAAGGTACCTGTTCAGGACCCAATTTCCTCCTCAGAAGAAGAATCACAATTATTGTGTGAGAGAAGTAAAACACGCTCATTAAAAAAAATACTCCAATAATTGCAAAGTAGCTAAATTAAAATAATAAAAAGGCCATGGCAACTGATTTCTAGAAAGTCAGAGTTTATTGTTGAAATTTTGCTTCAAATTTGAAGTTGAAAAGCTGCAAGAGAGGAAACTACAGTGAATACAGCCTTTAAAAGATTTCTCCAACTTAGTCTCCTCTTTTCAGAGTCTAAGAAACCCAGTGGAATATTTGAAAGTGTGATGTATTTTTAAGACCAGGACGCATGTTCCTGAGAGTCTCACAGATTTTGGGAGCTGGAAAAGCCTCAAAAGCCTGTCAGTCCCAGACTCCAGCTATTTCTTTAGACGCCCTCAGGGTGAAACAAGCAGTGGCTGTGAGTTCGGGCAGGCCTGAGTTCAAGTTCCAGCTTTGCTACCTGCTGGGGGACAGCCTCAGACAAGTTGCCCAGCTGCCCTGAACCTCCTAAGCACTCTCTGCAAAATGCTCATGGTTCCTGCCTTGCAGTGTTTCAAAAAGTATTAATTGACACCATATATGCAAACCCTTCAAATTGTGCGTGGGCACTTCTCTTGGGAAGAGGCAAGATCATCAGTGACAGGAGACAGAGATGTTCTCAGGATGCTTGGGAATGGCATCTGATGAAATATGCTAGCAGCGATGTCCATCTGAACCAAGCGTGGTCCTCTCCCCCATCCACCAGGAGTGTGGGCCTTCACGCACATCCTGGTGTTCGATGCCAGCCTGTATACCCACATCCCACCTCATACACCTGCTTCTCCCCACGGTGTAGGTCCCAAGTCAGCCCTGCAGGACCACACTGCCCTTCCCTAGCCTTTGCATGTTCCCTCACCCACTACCACTTAATCTGTGCCTCTGAGCTCACAGCCCAGCATGGCCCTCCACTCCCCTCTGCCCACGCCCCTGTGTGAAGGACCTGGGTCTTTCCTCTAGCAGGGGTGACCCACCTGTGGTCTACAGGCTGTATGTGGACCAGGATGTCTATATGAATGCGGCCCAACACAAAATCATACATTTACTTAAAACATTGTGAGATTGTTTTGTGATTGTGTGTCACAATGTATTTAATGTGTGGCCCAAGACAAGTCTTCTTCCAGTGTGGCCCAGAGACACCAGAAGGTCAGACACCCCTGCTTTAGAACATTTGGCTTGGCCCACCTTCACCTCTCAGTGTCCCTTGTTGCTGTATAGAGGGTCCTCTGTCCTAACCCAGCCCCCTGAAGTCCAGGCCTCAGCTGTGCCACCCTACGAGAGCCTCACCCAACCGGTACCACTGATTTCTGTTCAGGAGCGGTGATGGGCAGCAACTTGTTGGGGACAGGGCAGTATAACCAAAAGACTCGCCTCAAAGCATCAGCTGCACATTTATGGCAAGTTTGTTTGAGAAATTGGGGTGAAAATGGAAATAGCATAAGGAGGCTGAATTTCCTACCGCCAACCCTTCTGCCATCACTGACCGTTGTCTGTCTGCCCTGGTCTTTAAAACCCTTATTCACAGCCTCACTCCCAGGTCGGCTGACTAATTCATTGTTCCTTCATCAAAAATGGCAGGAAAGGAAGAAGTCATCTTTATCAATTCCTAAGGAAAGAACTAACTGGTCCAGGCAGTCTTTTGGGAGCTTTCATGTTTGAGTTATATAAAGACTTTGTCCCCTGTCAGCTTAGGTGAACTGGGACTGTATTTCCCAGAATTCCCTTCCCTACATGCTGCAGCTTTAGGGAGATCTGGAAGGTTGGCGAGAAACTCCAGCCCTTCTGTTATGCTCTGAAGACAGTGAGGCAAGATGCCATCTTGGTTTCCATGTGTTGTCACTGATCTGCTCGGTCACCTTGTTGGCCGGAGGCAGCAGTTCCTGCTTCTTTAGCCTCTCCAGGTTCTGGGCCAGGTGCATGCACAGCTGTGTGGTAAAGGGTGCCAGCTTACCCTGCAGGTCACCTGCATCACCAAGGATGGAGCAGTGAGGGCCAGACACAGCTTCCTTTTCCTTGCTGGTTCCAGTTTGGACTTGCCCTCTGCTACTTCACGCCCATCTGTCTTGGCCCTGCTGAGGTCAAACCCCAGCCTTACATAGAATACTTGGCCAGCTCCCACAGTTACAGAAAATATAGTTGCTGCATGTGTAAGTCCTTATTCTACATCACTTACTATGGTTCTGCTTTTTAAGGTACTCCTAACTGATATAGTTGGTACAGTGCAATAGTTAGAAAGGTGGCTCCTGGATCCACATCCTGAATCCAAATCCCAGCTGTGCTACATCACTTGGTATCGGTTGAGTTTTAATCTAACCACCACGTGCCTTGGTTTCTTCATTTGTAAAATGGAAATAAGTACCTGCTTCATGAGGGGTTGTGAGGTTTAAATGACTTACGGTGTCTAAACCACTTACTTTTCACCACCTCAATGAGCATTAGTATTGCTTTCACCTCAGATTGTCCTTAACACCAACAGTGAGCCCAGTAGCTTGCTGTGTTCAGAGTTCAGGAAAGGAAAACTCCGAAAGGCTAAGGGACTCACCCAGGGTCTCTTGGGTGGGAAGTGGCAGAGCTGGGGTTTGCCAGGCCAGTGAGTTTTCAGGCTGCACGAGGCAGGAAAAAGACCCCCTCCCATCTCTTGTCTCTAATTCTTATTGGAAAGTGTCTCTTTGGCAAGCGTCCAAGCCTCTCATTTCTTGAGGACCCTTAATCATATTAATTAAGAAGGGAAGTAATCACCAACGTAGGCCTCTTAGGCAGATTCTGCGATGTTGCAGAAGAGATTTCCGCTCCACACTGAATCCTTTTCTCAACACAGTACAACTTCACTCATGAGTAATTTGGAATGTCTATTAATCCCCATGTATTTATTCAGCACTATTGTCTCTCTAATGTTGTGCTAAGTGCTGCGGGAGAAACCAGCTTCTGTGGTATCGTGGGAAATCTACTGAATTTGAACTTGAAAGATTATCACTTGCCACTTCATTCTGCAGTTTCCTCTCTGAAAAAAGAGGAATAAAGAGACCTGCTTCTGAGTTAGTTATAACAGTGAGTTAAAGGGTGACTCCAAAAAGATGTGTTCATGTCCTAGTACCGAGACCTCGTGAATGTGAACACATTTGGAAAAAGAGTGTTTGCAGGTGTGACTAAAAGCCTGCTTGACCAAAAGAAACCACATGCAGCCCCCCAGGGTGCTTGTTCTTGAAACCCAGACTCCATGCTTTGAGGAAGCCCAATCTGCTCTGTGGAGAGGTGCAGGTGCAAGGGAGCACCCATCTGCTCTGTGGAGAGGTGCAGGTGCAAGGGAGCACCCATCTGCTCTGTGGAGAGGTGTAGGTGCAAGGGAGCACCCATCTGCTCTGTGGAGAGGTACAGGTGCAAGGGAGCACCCATCTTCTCTGTGGAGAGGTGCAGGTGCAAGGGAGCACCCATCTTCTCTGTGGAGAGGTGCAGGTGCAAGGGAGCACCCATCTGCTCTGTGGACAGGTGCAGGTGCACAGGAAGCACCCATCAGCACCAACCTGCCAACATGGGAATGAGTCTTCTTGAGAAGAATTCTCCAGACCAGATGAATTACCCCAGTTGATGCCAAATGGCATGGAGACAAGCTGTTCCTGCTGAGACCTGTCCAAACTATAGACATGTGAATAAAATTAATGATGGCCATTGTTTTAAGGCACGGAGTTTTGGGGTGGATTATTACAAAGCAACAGATAACCACAACAGATATAGGCACCTGGAAGTGAGGTGTTCCCATAATAAAATCCTAAAGTGTATGACATTGGTTTTCCAATCAGGCAGCCCACACAAGGCCGAAGGGTCTGAAGGAGATCGTTAGTGAAAAGGTAAAGGGCCCCGGGAAGCCTATCAGCGAGGGCTTTCAGGAAAGTCATGAGCATGCTCGGGGAGTGTGGGGCCAAGGGGACCCTTACTATAGAATGATAGAAAGTTTGGCAACACTGGAAAGTAGGAAGGCACCTGACGATCTCGGGGATCCAACTGTGAAGACTTCCAGGCAGAATATCAAAAGCGCTGCCTGCCTTCTCCCTACTGCCTGCGGTAAAAGGGAAGAGGCGATTGAGGATCTAGAGGAGCCAGGACTTGCCGTGTTCGAAAACCAAACTGTTTTTTATTCCCCTGTCTTTCCGGATGGCGAACCAGCCTCAGACTGAGACGGGGGGCTCAAGCCAAACCTGTGGTTAAGGCCTCTCGGGAAGATGTGAAGTGGAGCTCTTAGAACCTCTCAGACAGACCAAGTCCTCCAAGGATCTTAATTAAGGGTTTGCCCCCGTCCAGCTGTTCTGGTTGATGCCACACGGTCCCGGGATGAACTGTTCCCACGGAGTGCTGCTATTCATGAGCAAAATTAATGATGGTGTTGTTTTAGGCCACTAAGTTTTGGGATGAGTGGTTATGCAGTAATATTTAACTGAACCAGATATGAACCAAAGGGTTCCTCGTTCTCCGTGCAGTTCCGGTTGACTCAATGACCTCTCTGCATCCACCGCCTGGGGGTGCAGGTGGGACGTGGGAGGAGAGAGCTAAGGGCAGGGGGCAAAGGTGAGGGGCGGTGATGGGAAAGAGCAAGTTGGGAAGGGAGGTGGATGCTGGGCTCTTCCCCATCACCCCTGGATGAGTCCCCCTTACAGAAGGAGCTCGCTTGGAGAGAATCTGTGTCCACCTTTGTTTTCTTCCTTTAGGTGAACTGAAACTGAAGGGAGAGTAAGAATGATCCCTTTGACAGGCCAAATTTTATAAAACATGTCTTTCCAATCACAGAAGAAGTTTAGGCCTGTTATACCTCTTGTACTCAAACTAGTTGTAATAACTCGAATACATCTTGGTATCCACCACTAATAAACCAAGCCTTGTTTTTTAAAAAGTAATAAGGAAAACTCCCTTGCTCTAAATTTCTCTGATTAAAGTTTTTCCAGGGGAAAAGAATATGGAATTCCTATGACTTCAGGGTAGCCCCAGCCTCGCTGCCTAGGTACAAAGGCAGTGCTCGTGGGTGAGACGCACGGCCATAGTGGCCATCAGACCAGGATGGGCCTGAGGGCTGAGAGCACTGGCCTAAGAGCCTGGAGTCCAAGTTCAAGTTCCCATTTAGATCCAAACTAATTGGGATTGGAGATAAATCACCTGTCTTCTCTGGGCTGTAGTTCCTCTGTGAGTAAAATGAGGCTGGTAAATACCGCCCTGCCTTCTTCCCCAGGGTAGAAAGTATTTCGTTAACCACAAAGAGATACATACATGTAAGGAATAGTGACAATGATGTTTCCATGTTTGCTCAGAAAGCTAAAACACTAACATCTTTTGTCAGATAGGATGAAAATGATTGAAAGAATAAACTGATATTTTTAGTGAGAAATTTTAAGAGAACGGCCTTGAACCACATAGACATGGCCAAGTTTGTCTCTGTCCTAGCTCTGAGGTGCTACCGGCCACCCCTGCAAGCCATCAGTGGGGCCATGACTGTGTTTATAGTCACAGTTGCTCTTTACTTTGAGTCAATTTTTAGGAAAGAATCAAGCTGGTCATTTTCCTACCAGAAAGACCAAAAGGTGCCTCTTTTTGTCCCGTTCCCCTCAGCCTCCACCATCATCATTGCTGGAATAAGGGACAAACGGACACCACTATGGACAGGGGAATGAGAAAAAGGTGGGGACAGGGAGGAATGGTCCAAAGTTGAACCTCGTGTCAGAGGGGCCACTAAAGACCCTGAGAGGCCACCATGGTCTCGGTTTGACGTGTATTTAATTCAAACATGGTTGTAGTCCCCACTGGAGAGACTGAAGATTTGAAGTGAGATCTGAGTGGGGGTTTCCTCAAGAGCCCACAATCTAAAGCAAAACACAAGAAAATATAGTACTACATTACAACATTATACTTGCGTTGTACTTGCAAAGAATCCTAAGAATATTACAGGTGATTCTTATTGTGTGGAGGTAATTGGATAACCACCAAGAGAAGGAAACATGTGAACTGAACTTTAAACAATGAGGCAGCAGGTGCCAGTGAGTAAAGGAGAGTAGAGGGTATTCCAGGCAGAGTGGCCCATGTGAGCCAAGGTCCAGAAGCCTGGACATGCATGGAATGCTTAGCTGAAAGCCAATAAAATATGTATGATATGTGTGGAGTGAGGGTGAGGGGTATGTGTCAGGAATGGTTATGTTATGCCATAGTGACAAACATCCCCAAATCTCAGTTGCTTATAACATCAAGAATTGGACAGAAAATGTCATAGAACTTTTTTATCATTACATAAAGTTCTACTGGCCAGCCTGGTCTAGAATAGGGGTGTGCAAACGATGGTCCCCTGGATCAAATCCAATCTGCCGTTTGTTTTTGTCAATAAAGTTTTATTGGAATCTAGCTGTGGTCATTCACATGTGAATTATCTATGACTGCTTTCAGCAGACAATGGTAGAGCGGAGAAGCTGCACCGGAGACCGTGTCATCTGCAAAGCTGAATATATTTACAGAGGAAGTACATTGACACCTGATTTAGGTCATGACCCCACTAGTGGCAGAGAGGGAAAAAGAGTCCCTATAACTCTGCTTGCAATTCATTGATCCAAACCAGTTGTTTGCCCCCTGTCCCACCACCACGAGGGAGCCAGGAGTACGATATTTACCAGTTGCCCACAAGGAGTGGAAACTGGAAACATTTGGCACACTGTGACCACCGCTGGGGGACACGGTGCGACGTGAGCCAGAAAGTTAACCTGGGTCTAGAGGGCAGCGAGGTTTGGACATTATGCCCAGAGGGACGAAGCATTGTCAGAGCTTTTTTAACAAGGGAAGGGACGGGTCCATGAAGTAGAGTGTTACTGGGGCTGCTGGAAAGTCGAAGGGCGCCGCAAAGACAGACAGAAAGCACGCCAGGGGAGAGGTGGGAGGAGCGGCCCAGGAGAAGCGCGACCAGACTCCAGCCCAAGAAACTCGCAGGTGCGGAGGGTCTCGAGGGGGGAGGGGGCAGCGCCGCCCTGCCCAGGTGGTAGGTAGCCTGTTCCCAAGGCAGCAGGCTGATGGCAGCAGACATCTGTGCTGGAGCAAGTTCCGTGTGCTGGGCGCCGTGCCAGCCCCTTTGCCCGTGGTCACACATTTAAGCCTCCCAACAAATCTGTAAGGTGGACACTGTTATCCCCTTTGTCCGCATGAGGTAACTGAGGTCCAGAGGGAAACGTCACCTGCCACTGGTCACACAGTGCATGAGCTGTGCAGCAGAGTTCAAACCCGAGCGTCCGCCTGCTCGGGGGTCCTGTGCCCAGAGCAAAGGCCACTTGCAGCTGTTGCAGAGCATCGATCACCGGCCTGGCGGTCATTCGGGTCCCCCTCCCATTCTGGCTCTATTGCCTCTATAGAAAACTGCCCAAATTTATGGATTATGTGGACGGTTGCCTTTTACTCTCCAAAACACATTAAGTGATTTTGTCTGGAAATGTTTTACAAGCCCCAATTATGCCTCCTGCGTTCCCTCCCTGGGACAGCCCAGGTCCCCAGCCAGGACTGTAAAAGAGCCTTTTCTTCTTTCTAAAGCCTCTTAACTCTCTGCCCCCGGAGAGGGCTGGCTCTCCCTGAGTCTGGGAAAAGCACAGCTCCCGTTCTGGCCCACGGGGAGATTTTAGACGGACCGTCATGTCTCAGCTCCGCTCTCCCTCTTTTCACGAGACTCTTTAATTAGGTTCAGAAACATGTTTATGATCCGGAGAACCAGCCCGTGTTATATTAGGCAAGTTCAAAGCTCCATTTCCCCCAACAAGTCTCAGAACATTTCAGTAAACTCAGAGGCCTGGCTTCCAGCCAGCTCTGAACAAAATCAGACTGTGGGCCAATAGCGCCTCCAGCACCCACCGCTCTGGGCGGCATTGGAAAGACCCAGTGCAATCTGGGCCTGCACAGACCTGGGTTTTCATCCCAGCCCCTCTCTGCCAGCCAGGTAACCCTGAGCACATTACCTCACCTCTCTGAGCCTCGGCATTCTACTTCTTAGAATACAGATTTCTTTAGAATTTAGAATGGGAGAAATAATGGCTTTGGAGATTATAAGGACTAAATGACATATAAGGATTACTGCTTCATTCTTCCCTGCTGTGCCCGTTCTGACCCCTCCAGGGGCCTGAAGAAGTCATGTTCTCAGAGGAGGTCAGGTACCATCATGAATGGGAGCCCAGAACCTTCTCCCAGGAGGCCACACTGCATTCTCTCTTGGGGCAGATGCTCTCGAATACAGGGGTGTGTGCCCCAGGTGTTTCTGCAGCTGTGGAGCGAACTGCTTGTCATAAAGTCACCGCAGAGCCGCAGAGCCTTGCACAGCCTCCACAAACAGAGCCCCTCTCACCCTCGCCACTCAGAGGTCTCATTGCCACTTTACCCACGAAGAAACAGGGCCCGGCCACAGGGAAGAACTTGCCTAAGACTTCACAGTGAGACAAAGACAGACCAGACTAGAGCCCGGTGGGAACCAACGTGACCCTATGACCACCCACTGTGTGTCCCCAAGGAAACTCCCTCCTCTCTCTGGGCTGCACACGCTGTGCATTTACAAGTAGATTCGGCCCAGGTATCTCTGAAGGCCCATCTAGTTTTCAGACGCAAAATCACATAACCAGGCTCCTTCAGCTTAGCCCAGGGACATGTCCTCTGGCTTCACTGCCATCCAGCCTCAGGAAGAAGAAGCAGAGGTCTGGGTTTTAGAATTTTTTTTTTTACTGCACTACAGCAAAAAGCCTAACTCTTTGGAGATATAATGATTTAAACCAACGGAGTCAACCTGAGTTTGAAAGTCATTCCTCTAAGTTAACAAACCCCTGACCCCATCAGTTACTCACAGACAGAGTGTGGCTAACGCCGCGCAGGGTGGTCATGCGGACTGAACTACTTTGTCAGTAGGTGATTATGCCAAGTGCCGGTGCTGGCGGGCCTGGCACCCAGGAGGGCTCAGGATATGGTTCTGCCTCTTCCCTCCCCACAGGTGGCACTGGGGCTTTGAGCAAGTCACTCAGCGTGTCTGGGTCTCCGCTGCCAGCCCTGGAAAGGGAGCAGGTGGGGCTAGAGAATTTCCTGAAGCCTTGGACCTGCCTTGTCTCTAAGGCAGACAGTAAAAATGAACATGTCTTTCCCTCGAGTCTCTTTCCCTTTGGCTGGTTGGTTGGTTTTTAATAACAGCTTTATAGATAGAGATAGGATTCCCGTACCACACGATCTGCCCACTTAAAGTCTGCGATTCCGTGGGTTTGAGTGTAGTTGGAGTCCCGAGACCATCACCCCAACAGGAAACCCCATTCCCGTCAGCTGTCACGCCCCATTTCTCCCCAAACCCCCAGCCTAGCCAACCACTAATCTACCTTCTGTCTCTGTGGATTTGCCTATTCTGGACATGTCCTATAGATGGAATTATGCAGTATGTGGTCTTCCGCATCTGGCTTCTTTCACTCGGTATAATACGTTCAAGGTTCATCCACTCAACAGCCCGTGTTCGTGCCTCTTCCACCCTGCCCCCTGCTCTGGGCGGGGCCCCCGCTGCTCTGGGCCCTGCTCCCTCTGGAATGCATAGCTCAATAGAGCAGTCCCCCCTCCACCGCACCCCCCTGCCTTGCAGGCATTGGGGGGTTGGAGGGGCACGGCCCCTCAGCCCACTGCCTCCTGCCCCAGGAAATACATTTCTCAGGTCTTTCCACAATTTGAAAGGTTTTTTAGACAAACCGACCCACTGTTGACACAGCACTAATTCCTTTCTTCCTCTCCAGTTCTCCTGTCTCTTCTCTCTCTTTTTTTTCCTAAAGGAATTTTTTTGATGTTTGTGTATGGGCTTTTTCCCTGCCTCCAGCTGTCACTTTGGTATGGAGATTGATGTTAAGTAGCACTTACTGGCTCCTGCTCTCTTCCGATGGCCTTGCCTTGTAGACGGGTCTCCTGTGCTCCCCACGAGGCCAGTACGGTTCGCCCCACTGTATGGGATGGGTGAAGGCACCCCGGCCCAAGGAGGTGCTAGCGTATCCCAAGGTCACTCCCAGCCAATGGTATTCAGGTGGAATGCTTGTCTGTTTGGTTTATTCGGCCTCCCCAGGGACCCAAGTCTGGGACCAGCAGGTGGTGGTTCTGGCATTTTCTCCCAATGCCTTGGATGTAACCAAACATGCCACAGACTTGTGGAACTGTCACTACGGTGCACATTTGTGGTTGCTCAGAGAAAGCCAACACAGAGACCT
This sequence comes from Tonatia bakeri, assembly GCA_004024845.1. Lineage (NCBI taxonomy): Eukaryota > Metazoa > Chordata > Mammalia > Chiroptera > Phyllostomidae > Tonatia > Tonatia bakeri. Next base: position 212,023 of record PVIA01001313.1, on the reverse strand, counting down.
CCACAAGAAGAGGCTGCAAGAATAGCTTTGCTGGTGTGAATACGTTCAGAGGGAGATATTTAAAAGCCTGTTTCCCAGTACTGTGTATGATCATTAGTGAAATAAGCCATTGATAAGTGCATTATTTAACTCCCCACACTCTTTTTCTGGCTCCGAAGCCTTTGATGGCTCCCCACAGCCTGCAAAAGCATCCCCATACTTCCTCTACACGGCACAAAAGTCCTTAACGAGTAGGGGAACAAACTACCTTTTCTGTCCCTGGGTCCCTGGGATCCTTCCCCGATCCTCATTTTCCACTTCTCAAAATCTTTCAAAACAGTAACATCGGGTGAAAATATTGACCAACCGAGATGAAGCACGTGGGACTCCCTGGACTGTAACTTGGGGAGAGCGAGGCTCCTCACCAAAGCCAGGCACAGGAGCTGAGCTGGCATCCCACGCACTGCAGGGCCACGTGGGGATGCAGGTCGCTCAGTGTGTGGCCAGACCTGTGTGCTAGGCCTGAGGGCATGGATCTGTAGGGAAATAGGGGGGAAGGTGCAGAGGAGGTTAACAAGCCAGGCCCTGCTGGTGGCTTCCACTTTACCTGTGAAGCAGCTGCCGGGAGAGGAGCAGAGGACGGTGAGAACCCAGGCAGCAGGGAATGGAGGTGCAGTTCTGTAAGAGGCAGACATAGCGACGCCAATCAAACAGGGATCCCAGGTACCAGGGCCCGAGGATGTCCACCCACCGGGGTTGCGGGACTTGCCCTGAGGATAGCCCTCAGCAGCCCAGGGAAGCCCACAGAGACAAGGGGTGCTGGAGTGGGGGTAGGAGTGTCTTCAGAACTGGGATTGACATGTAAAATGTCCAAACAGGCAAGGGGAGCCTCGAGTGGGGCAGGGGGTGGAAAGAGAGAGAAAAGGAGGTAACTGCTAAATCAAGGGAGGTTCTTATGGAACACGAGAAGCTGTTGCTACATAAGAAATCACCTCCAAACTTGGCACCACAGTCCTTTATTCTCTTTCCCAGTTTCTGTGGGATCAGATTTGGAAGTGGTTTGACAGGGGGAGCTGTCTCATGTTGTCAGAGCCGGCTGTCCGCCAGTGCTGCTGTCATCTGCAGGTTTGACGAGGGCTAGGGGACCCAATTCCAGGGGGTGGCGTTGATCACAGCCCTCCGGGAGTCCCCACACGGGCTTCTCCACAGGATGCTGGAGAGTCCTCACAGCATGGGGCCGCCGGCCTAGACGGAGCAATCCCAGAGACCAAGGCAGAGCCTGCAGAGCTTTTAGGACCCGTGCTCAGAGGGCACACACCGTCTCTTCCAACATATTCCTTTGATCGTAAGGGGTGGGTCCTGATTTGGAGTGAGCGGGGACAACGCAGGAACATAAAAAGCAAGAAGCAAGCATCTCTGGGGGTCACCTTGGAGGCGAGCTCCTACAATAGGCATTTAGGAAGCCTGTACTATATGCTGTGAAAGGTAATCACCTTTGGTTAAGAATCTGTTATCTCATCAATCCTTCTAAATCTCCAGCACCAAGCAGTCTGCCCGTGCAGAGTTGTAACTCAACAAAAAATGTTGAAAAACTGATACAGAGTTAATAACCTGCACCCCCCACCTACCAGCACCACCACTCCCCACCGCCCCCGTTTGTAATGAACAAGACATCGGAGGCCCAGGGCTGCCAACCCACTAGCTGAAAATCACACGGCCAGAAAAGGAACTCTGCTTCAAAACTAGCAAGCAGGCTGCCCCATTGTGCCCCTTTTACGGACACAATTCATCAATAAAGAGGATGCTTCCCACCTCCCAGGCAGGGAGCAGCTCAGCACCAGATCTCTAGCAGGAGAAAGCTTCTCAGTGGCTCTTCTCAGGGGCTGACACCCCTGGAGGCTGCGGTCTCCCACCAGGCCCCCAGGACGAGCAGCCGCCTGGAGACCAGGGAAAGCACCGAGTCATCTGTTTACACCATTTCCAGTCCTGAGTGTTTTTCTCTTGCTGTATACAACTCCCAGCAGACTATTTCTGACTCTCAGCCCTCAGGAACTTCCGAGTGCAGAGCCAGTCTCCAGCCAGGCTGGAGAGGAAGGACAGGGGACCTCCAGGGCCTCAGGGGACTCCCGAAGCCCACACTCCAGTTAGGATCTTCCTTTCCAGTGGGGCCTGGAAATCCCCATCTCCTACCACGTGCCCAGCCAGCTCCTCCGCAGGCCTCCAGGGCCAGGCTTCAGGCTTCACCTGCCCGTGCCCCCTGCCCCGCCCCTCCCTCCCGCCCAGTTTTATCTTCCTCTGCACTCCTAAGCTTACTCCCTGGCTCAGTTCAGGGCTCCGCTCCTCAGAGGAGCATGGTGAGGGTCTAGACAATGGGTTCGAGTCTCAGCTCTGCCACTTACTAGCTACAAGCTAACCTGTCAGAGCTTCCTTTGTGTTCTATTTTAACATAATTGACCATTTAAAGATTTTTTTTTTTTGAAGTACTGGCATTTGCAAGGGTGCTCTCCAAGGTCAGGCAGGATCTAGGGTCCTGCCCCACCCTCCAACTTGCAGCAGGAACCACACGGGTAGGTTTAAAGGCCAGAAACAAGGGTCTGGTCATGGTAACCAGGGTGCTGTTAGTGTCCCATCTTGTCCTCCCTTCCGTCTCCGCGTCTGCCTGCCCTTGGGGGTCTAGGTCCTACCTCCCGGGAACTAGAGCACCAGCTGCCTCTGTTCCCTCAAAGCCCTGGAGCTTTTCGAAGACAGCGGCACGCTTCAAGCCAGAGACAGAGCTCCACCACGTGTGTATCTTTCTAGAGTTTTTTCGTAGCAAACTGTGCCCTTACCAGAATTTGCAGGTTTCAAAGTCAGCATTTGTTGCCCTGGCCAGGTTGCTCAGTCGGTTGGAGCATCGTTCCGTACACCAAAAGTGTGCGTGCAGGTATGGTCCCCAGTTGGGGCACATGTGGGAGGCAACCAATGTTTCTCTCTCACATCAATGTTTCTCTCTCCCCCTTCCTTCCTCTCACAAATCCATGAACATATCCTTGGGTGAGGATTTTTTTTAAAAAGTTCGCATTCAGCAAAGAAGTCTTCGTGTCATTTGATTCTACTAGCCCCCCAGGAGACTGGGGACACCGCATGTTTACGGAACAAACGAATGAGTGAGCGTAGACACCTTCGACATCCTCGGAGGAACCTCCCATGGGCTGGCCCGGGGCCGGGAGTCAGGAGAGAGTGGAGCTCAGGCCTGTTGGTGGTCTCTGTGTTGACTGAGAAGAACCAGCTTCTGCCCTCTCCTCTGCCCTTCCTCTGTCCCCCCCTCACCCCCTAGCCCTGTCTCCCCACTCCACATCCACACTTGAGCCCCCAGCTGTTTCCTGTGGGGCCCTGTATCAGTTGACCCCGAGAACTGGACAGCCAACAGCCTGCCCCTCATTTCTCCAAGCAGATCTGCCACCCAGACACTCTGCCATGCTCAGAAGATAGTTTCGACTGCTTTCACATTTTTTAATGATGCCCCCTTCCCCACCCCGACTTCTAAGGATAATGCTTTGACTGGCTGAAGAATTCTTTTTTTTCTCCCCTAGAGTGGAATCTACAATGTGTTTTCTCAACCCACCCCCATCAGACCAGAGGGAAGTGAACTCTGGGCATGCCTGCTTCTTCCAGCAAAGCTTGCCTGATCCAAGGACAGTCATTAACTTGTTATTCTAAGTAATCCGCTGCTGAAAGCTGGGAGCCGCCTGGGGTGGACGAGAACCCAGTTGTCAGGCACCAAAGTGTGGCCTCGTGGGGTAACAGCTTCCCAGGAGGAGGGCCATGGCACAGAGAGGCAGCCTCGCCCCCAGACAGGACAGAAATAGCCATTTCAAGTCAAGGCCATCGTGAGGTGGCCATGTTGTAATAATGACATGCTTTTGTCATGACCTGGGGAATATTTCCTCAGCTCGCTGCTCACTAACATTGGGATCATTGTCATCAACAGAGACTCCTCCCCTTATGAAATCAGATTAACAGGGGAGGAAGCCTCTGACCTTGCTCTAAAACACACGTCTTACTACATCCCTCCCTAAAATCCTGAAAACTAGCCCAGCACCTAGACCTGTCAGGCCAACTCCCGGAGCGCTTCCTCCCTTGGGTTTTTCCTGCCAGTTCCTTCTCCCACAACATCCTCCTCCCTGTCACCCCAATCCTATCAGGCTCCTCTAGGTCGCAGTGCATTTGCACTGGCTGGTCCCTTTGCCTGGAACATCCTTCCCCACTTTTCTGGTTACAAATTCACACCGGCTCTCAAGACAATGCATGTAGCCCAGCCAGAATTTGCTGTCCCAAGCACCTACAACTATCCCTCCTTAGCATGTTGAAATTATCTATTCCTGTCTGAATCTCCTCTGATACCCACTGCCATGAACCTGGCTCCCTCATCTCTGTTCCACTACAGCCTACACATAGTAGGTCTTAAGCACATGTTTCTTTGGTCAATGGAGGAAAAATGATTGATTACATACCTACTGGAGGGAGGCACTGGGAGAAGACGCTCTAACTGGCCGAGAAAAAAAATAGAAGTTCAGTCTCAATGAGCATACAGGTGTGTGAGCTTATGTAAATTAAATAATAATCATTCATAAGCAAAAGCAATAAAAACAAAGGGACACAGGGCAAGGATCCAGTTCTGGGGAGCATAGGACCTTGTTTCCAGGAAAGGACTTCTGTAGGCATGATGAGGATTCACATTTCACATAGCTCTTGTGCTCCTGCTTCAGTGAGCACCCAGAGGCGAGGGAGGAGGCCATCTCTGTGGACCAGGTGGTCAGGGAAAGCTTCCTGGAGGAGGTGGGACTTGAGCTTAATGTTGAAGGGCGGGCAGGACTCAGAAGTCAAGAGTCATTTTAGGCACAGAGAACAGAATGAGCACAGAAGAGAAAGAGGGAAGAAAATTCAGAAAACTGCCTCCCAAAAAGAAAAAGATACAAAAAGTCCATCTCAGGGAAGGGTTCTGTGAGCTAAGAAGCTGTCCTGCGGCTTTTCACAGACTGTCAGTTTTCTTTTTTTTTTGATTCTGAGCCTCAGGCCCTGATGGAGGTCACCCCATCAGTCTTTCTCCCGACCAGCTGATGGCACACTCTCAAACATGAGGGGTAATGCAGCTTGTTTCTTAATGCTTTTGTTTCAGTTAGTCTGAGACATTTCTGCTGAAGATTCATCAGTACCTTTCTTGAAAGTGGAGGGCAGTGTGGGGGTGATGGTAAGAACATAAGCCTGGACAACTACGGTTCAAAGCCCGAATCCAGTATTTTTCAGCAAGGAGGCCTCGACCAAAATCATCATCATCATCCTCATCATCACCATCATCACCAGCAGCATCGACCTAGTGCTGATTTGGTGCCAGATGCCGTCCGTTTCTACAACAGCCATGGACCATTTATCACCCCTGTTTTACAGGTTGGGGAAACTGGTGCACAGAATGAATAACTTTCCCAAAGTGATGCATAGCTACCAAACGGCAGCACTGGGATTTGACTCCCGGGTCCTCACACTGAAGCATTCTGCGCCTCAGTCTCCTTGTCTGTAAGTGATCACCAACAAATGTTCATTGCTACGACAGGACATAAAGTTGCATCGGTCCCTGAGTGTTCCCGAGAACAAGAACAAAGCCCCTTTCATGTTTCCAGAAGCTTCACTTCTTCCTCCTCCTGAGCATGAGCAGACTTTGCACTTGGCATTCACATTTTTACTCTTGAGCATGTTCCTAAGAAGCCCTCCTGTGCATTTACCTGTTCCCTGCTGCTCACAAAATCCTGTCCTCTCCCTATGTTCAATGGTCCTGACCTCTAGGCTTTTGATGGACAGGCTGCCAGCAGGTGCTGGCCCAGAGAATTTCAGCCCAGAAACCTCGGTGCCTGTTCTGCTTTCTCCCTTTCGAACAGCTTCCTGGAGGAGAGAGGGCTCTTTTAGACTAATGACAACTGGCCTTTTGCTGCTGAGTACCTGGAGAGGCCATAGGAAGTTCACACATCAAGACCACCAGGCCTTTCTATCCCAGATCTTCCCCACAAAACCCCTCTCCGAAAAAATGAAGGAGCAGAGCTGGGCAGGCGTTGGAATCCTTTGCAAGCAGAGACATGTTCTTTCCACGCATGGAATTCGAAGCTTCCGATAATAACAAACAAAAAAAACCAGGCCACTTTTTTTTCCTCATTGCCTACACTATGCCCGGAGCACTGTCTAAGGTCACTCACAGACATTTTAATTGAATGATTACAATCTCTCTGTGGATTAAGCACTGTTCCAAAGGCCACCCCACCCCCATTCCATATATGAGGAAACTGGCATCTCCCTTCCTTCATTGACCCTATACATAAACAACACATTACGCCCGGTACAGGAAATGCTCTGTGTATCAAGGAAAATCATTCACCTAGACAAGCACAGGTGCTGTGAGCATTTGTGGTGGCAGAGACTATCACCAGCTCAAGCATGACAGTGCTCAGCCACCCCGGGGCCACGAAATGTGAGCACTGGGATGAATGGATAGTTTTCCCATGCCTCCCTCACTTGCTCCCATGAGCTAAAGCTGCCTCTCCAGGGAAATTGACCTCCTCTGTTCTCTGGGAAGAGGCCACGGCATGGCTGTGCCTATCGAGCACCAGGAGAATGGGCAAGTGGACAGCAAGCCCGGAGGGTCCAGCTAATGGTTCCTTGGCACGTGTCATAGGCATTTGTGTGTGTTCTGTTTTCTATGGTTTCCCCAGTGCCTACATCCATGCCTGGCACACAGCGGGCCCCCAGGAACTATTTAGTGAACAAATGAGTGTGTGCATAAATGAATGAGGTTGGTCAGCTAGCAGAGCTGGGATTGGAAACCGGAGTTACCTCTGGAGGTTCATGAGAGCAGCTCCCTCCTGGAGACTCACAGACATGGATGATGCAGGGATTGCGGAAGCCCCCTCACCTGAAAAGGAGAGAGGATGAGCCCATAAGCCTCTGGGAAGCCCACAGTCTTGGGACCAGACATCCAGACAAGATACCCAGAGTCCCGTGCCTGGCTGTGCGCAACTGAGCTAGCCCCTTCCCCCGGGTGGTCCGCACTTTATCCATATGTTGAATAGAATTCTTAATGTCTGCCTGTTCCCACAAAGAGAGGTGAATGCGACGAGGCATGTCGTGTGACGAGGCATATACAGGGGCCTTATTCAATGTAAGAGTGGATTAAATACCAACGGGCCAAGCCTTGCTGGGCCTGGTGAGTACACAGTGGGCACCAGCAGCTCTCGCAGGCCTGGGCTTCCCCTGCTCAGCAGGGTCTGCACACTGCAGGGCACCAGGGCAGCCCCACCACAGAGGAACTCTATCTGTGTAAACCCCTCAGTGCCCAGCCTGCACCGCTGGACCAGAGTTCCAGATCAAGGTCTATTTTGGATGGGAACAGGAACTCAGTACTACGGTGGGCAAGGATGTAGGAAAGCTGCCCCTGACCCCCAGGAGCTCTTGGAGAGGACAGATTTCTAGAGAGTAGGGCTGGTCAAGTCTCCCCGGACCTCAGCTGCCAGGGTGCCTGCAAAATGGTCTAGCAGGTCAGAGGACCAGAGGAAGGGCCTGCACCTGGAGATCAGTTCTATGTTCCAGAGAGCTGTCTCCATCCCCCAAACCCAGCACTTTGCCCTGCTTTTCCCTTCACCCAGTGATGGTTGGGTCCTTAGACGGGTGGAGGCGGCAGATAGGAGAGGTTCCCGCCCAGGCATCGGACTCCTGCTCCCCCAGCCCAACACCTCCTCCATGCGTAGCCTCTCAGTGTAGACGCAGACCAGGGAGCTCAGAGTCAGCCTCTCAAAATCATGTGACTTGCAAGACGAGCCCTCAGCACTACACCTGGCTGTCACCACTCCAGTCCCCATGTCTTTCCACTGCCCCATAGCAGATCCACGAGGCCTCTGAACTGAACACCTAGTGAGGAGATTCCAGCCATTGTCAGAGCATCAAAACAAAGTAGCACAGCTAAAAACCCTTCCCTGGGCCCCTGGCTGCAGGAGGTGTCTCAGGTGACCCCACAGTTCACACCGAGGCTCCAGCCCCTGCATTGTGCTCTCTGAGAGAGCCTCAGTCCCAACACAGCCCATCCCAGCTTCAGTCTCGCTGCTCCGTCCTGTCTGCACCTGTCCTGACACTGGCCATGTCCCCTTCTGCGTGGCACTCAAAGGCCCTTGAAGGAAGAAACCAGTGTGACCCTGGGGCCCAGGCAGTGAGGGGAACGCTCAGCCTCTGGCCACCCTAGGTGTCACCCTGCCCGCCTGCGTCCCCTGCGTCAGGTGCACACCTCAGCCCGACCCTGATGTTTGTGTCCCCAGGGGCAGGCGGAACATCAAGGGTCCGCTCCGAGGGGCCCTCCAAGCCTTCGCATGTGGTGCAGGGTCCAAGCCCCTCATTAGGCTGTGGCAGCTCTCACTTAAGCCCTTTCATGTGGTGCGATGGTATTTTTCAGGCTTCTTTTCAGAAGGAAAAAGTTAATAATGTGAAAGCTTTATTACCCCACTCTTCCCCCCTCCGAGACATGCCCTTTGGTAGTGCAACGCCGGGGCTAGTTAAGGCCGAAGCCCGGGGATTTCCTCCTCGCGGGGAATGGTGGTAATTATACACGCGGAGGGGCCAGGCAGTAAAGCGGCAGCACACGGAGGCCTTCACCTCGGAGGCTGGAGGGGCGAGGTGTCGGCCACTGTGGCCCGGTCTGCAAAGCAGAAACACATGGGGAATCCATTACCTGCTCTACAAAGAAGGCGGCCCAGCTAATAAACGTATTTACTGGGTTAAATAAATACGCCGAGGGTTGTTAAAAGCCTGGCCTGTGACTTCAAGTCACCAACATTTTTCACTTGTCAGAAAGGGGCTTTTGGAAGCTTTCAGGCAGCCGGCCTTCCTGCCCATGTTTATGCGTCCACAGTGCCCCCTCCACTCCTCCTGATCGTGGGGAGAAAGGGGGTCTTTGTCTGGCCGCGTGGAGACCTACGGGTGGGCAGGCGGATACGCACAGGCTTGGGGTGGGAGTCACGGCCCCGGCCGGGGCTGGCGGCGCCAGAGGAAAAGCATCTTTTCACAGGGGTGTAGGTCCTGGACAAGGCTCGGTCCTGATCTAAAACACAGCGCTCAGCGGTAGGACCCTGGACCGTCACAGAGCCTTTGTGGCTATTTCCTTTGTTAAAGATATTGGGGTAAAACTCACATAACACGAAGTTGACCATCTTAACCATCTGAGAGCGTGTAATGCAGTGGCAGGTAGTACGTTCACGATGTTGTACCACCATTGTTGTTGTTTAGTTCCCAAACATTTCCATGGCCCCAAAAGGAAACCTCGTACCTGTTCAACAATCACTCCCGGCCTTCCTTTCTAACCACCCCCCCACCCCCAGCCCTGACGATCACTAATATTACCACTTTCTGTCCTGATGGACTTGACTATCCTGGGACACTTTACAGCAATGAAACCATACAGCATGTGACCTGGCGTGTCTTCTGCTTTCACCTGGCGTGCCATTGTGGGGGCCATCCATGTCTCAGGACTTCCTTCTGTCGCATGGCTGAACGATACTCCACAACACGGCTGTGCCCCATTCTGTTTGCCCATTTGTCAGCTGACGGACCTTAGGGTTGTTTCTACCTTTGGGCTGTTCTGCTGCTGTGAACTGGGACCAGGTTTTGTTTGAACACCTGTTTTCAATTCTTTTGGCATAGATCTGAGAGTGGTAATTCTATGTTTAACTGATTGAGGGACTGCCAAACTGTTTGCTCTGCTCTCAGTACCTGGTAGGAAGACATTTTTCATGCAAAATTTCGAGTTCTGATAAGACACTGATGACACTTTCAGAGACAAGAGAAGGCTATTATTTGGCAAAGTTGTTCTATGCCCCCAGACACCTAATTCCCGGAGTCTTCCTTTCACCCCCACCCCCACCCTGAAGTGGGGAAGATTGTCCTCACCTCGCAGACCAGGAAGCCAAGGCATTCGTGGTCACACCCAGTGTGTACTTGGGAGATTTCAAGCCTGGCCCTGTGGACCTCGGGGTCTTTGGTGGTGTTTCCCTCACCCCTGTGACTTGAGGATGTCCAAGAAGTGGCAGGAGGCCCTAGGGTCCCCAAAAAGGTCTTGAGGACTTGTTAAGTGACACCCTAAATGATGCCACACAGCAGGGGAGGTGAGGGCCTGGTCAGCGCCTGTCTGTTTTGCATCCTGGGGAGCCTATAATAGAGGAGACCCCAAAAATCTCCAGCAAGCTCCTATCAGTCTGGGAAGTGCATGACTTCCACCATCTCCCCTGGTGGAACGTGGAGAGACCTCCCCTGTAGTGGTTATTTGCCCTTAACCCAAAGGACTATTTTCCTCCCAAAGGGGATGTTATGACATTAAAACAGTATTTGCTGATTCTAGAAACTCAGTAAGTCCAGCAAGTGGGAATTCTTCAGTACTGCCTGTCGTATGTATGTGACCTAACCCTTTCAATGAGAACTGTTGCTAAATCGGGCATTAGTCATCATTTCCATCTCCCACTTCTCTGTGTCGTTTCTTTCACCTTCTCATCTAGAGGGTATCGTTGTGCCCCAGATCATTTCTCTCGGCATATCTTATCCTAATCGTCGTTGGCTCCTTCATCCTGTAGCTCCTTGTATGTCAGCCACTGCACTGCACGTGCCTGTCCCTGCGTCCGGTGATCACACTTTACCTCCCTAACCACTAGCCAGCCCCAGGTCGGGCGGATATGACAGAGGCAGGAAAGGAGTCCAGGTTTGGGCATCAGGACCCCTGGGCCTGAAACCCACCTTCGAGACCAAGTGTGTCACTATCCTTACGCAAAACACAGCTTGTCTCCGCCTCTGTTTCCTCACCTGTAAAGACTATGCAAGTCATGTGGGGGGTGGGGGTTATGATCATGTAATCCAATGGTGTCGTTTCTAAAAGTCCAACACCCAGCACAGCACTAGGTTCCACGTAAGTGGTCCGTTTTCTCTCTTTTTTGGAAGGGCCAGGTGGGGCGGGGGGAGGTAGGGGAAGGGCAACGACAAGAGGAACAAAATACTTTCAGTTGCCGTTCTATGAAACGCAGAGCACGTTGCTCCTGTATGTATGTCAGATGTCCCTCACATTACCGAGATAACTTCATTCTGACTTAATCCTTTTACCATCCAAATTGCAGATTACCGAAGACACTGTTAAACAGCCAGTTTAAGAGGTTTCGGCAGACTGAATAAACGGGAAGTGCCACCAGATTCAGGAATCTACTCCCTATTCTCCAGTGCCCATCACAGGGAAAGAAAACCTTCAACAGCCCCCGGGGCCATTTGGACCGGACGCAACTTTCTAGCTAAAATCTTCATCCATCTACTGCTCTCCTTAGAGTATGACTGGTGAGTTTTCTAAGTAAATGCCTTCCTTTGGGAACAGAGCAAGAAAAAAAAAAGAGACAAGGACTTTTGAGATAATGAGCAGAAGTTTGCCGTCAACTTGATGCACGTCAGATTCTCCAAAGACGAGCTGTGTGCGGCAAACTCCCTCCTTTCAAGTCCTGTTTATGGTTGGTTAAATAAGCAGTGGAGTGATCTGTCACCTCTGCTCTCCAGCCGGTGATCGGAGAGAGCAACAAGCCAATCTGATGTGAAATGATGTGGACAGTAAGTAAATAAATTCCACCTTGATAAGCTGGCCGCGGCTGCAGCTCTCCCACGGACCCCAAACATTTTGATTACGGACTGATGAGGGGTTGTGGGGGTGGGGGTGGGGGTGGGGGGGGAAGAATCTTCTCTTCCCTGGAGGTCGCTGCAAATAGAAACTCACCTCATCTCTTGGTGGTGATTTCGGTGGAAAAGTCAGTAGGGAGAGGGATGAACCAGGTCGCCTTTTTAATTCTTTTTCACCAAGGCGTCTTAGGGACCACATCAGATGCCCATCCAAGGCAACTAGTTCAGCTTTCAAGTGTGGGTATAGGGCTTGCACCCAACTTCTGTTTCATCAATGCATTGATGGGTAGAGAGATGCTTGGAAGGAGGGAGCGAGTTTCAAGGCTGCTTTGCCCAAGTGACCTTCATAAACCTAATTGCATAATATATCTTCTGTCTGAAAGGCAGATTTCTGGAGTAGGACATATAAACACAAAATCACCACTTTATTAAGTAAAGAGTATCTCTTCCTGTTTAGGGGTTCTCCTGTGTTCTTGGTGGAAACTTTTGTTTTTTCCCAATGAGAGATGGAAATGCTTTATTTACATGCAGCTTTTCCTAGATTTGTGCCTATTTCCTAATCAGTAACCACTGTAAAGCATGGCCCTGCACCAAGGAGCCATTTCCTTTAAAATGCCCCAAACTAACAGCTTGGTTTGTTTTTTGTTTTTTTTTAGTGTTTTCAACTATTCCGAGCTCTTCCTGTGTTGCACCTCACTCAAAGCTGGGAGTACCCCTGTGGCGTAGGAAAAGTGAGTCACAGGGCAGTGGAAGAGCCAGCCCAGGGTCCTGTGATCCATCGGGGTGGAGCCAGCCCTCCGGTCCAGGCAGTCTAACTGTCTCCTGATTGCATGTGGGCGTGTCCTTTCCCTGCCCCCAAACTCATTTTCTTCATCTGTACAATGGGATGATGAGAATAACTGGCTTCAGGGCGTCCTGAAGCGTAAATGAGTCAATCTATGTAAACACTTCCAACAGTGCGGGTGTGCTGTCATTCCGGCCACTCACAGCAGACTTCAGAAAATGATGAAGCAGACACAGCCACTCCCACTTGACAAATGAAGAGGCAAGAGAATTCCTAAGGCCGGCGGTGAGGGAGCCGCCGGGCCCAGAGCCCAGATGTGCTCTCAGTCCCAGCAGGCTTGTCCCAATCCGTGCTCACCTACTACCTATTATTATTCAGCACTGAATGGGTGACCTGTAACTCAAGGTAATGGCACATTCTCAGAGAGCTGTGCCTGACAATGAGGATCTGAGCTCTTGCACAGGCCCACAGAGAGGGGCCCACCCAACAGAGCTTTAGGCAGACTAGCAGGGCTCCGCCCCACCTCTGTTCCTTTCCTGTTTGGATTCGGATTACAATAGGGCTCCTTTTCTTCTTCCTTTCTTCCTTTCTTTTTTTCTTCTTTACTAATATAAAATTAGTGAAAAACAAGACTTTTTCGTTACATCCTAAAATTCTACCACTCAGGGATAGTCATTGTTGTGATATATTTCCTTGAAGTCTTTTTATCTATGCATGCGATAACCGTATATGTACAACTTTTTTTCTTTTACATAATTTGGATCCTGGTGGTGGTGTGCCGAGATGGGGTGCTTTGTGTAACGTGTTGAGAGCCTTCTGTTTGCATTGCCTTTTAATCGCTTTGGGGTTAATTTTTCAAAACGCAGATAAAATAACAGAGTGCAAGGATTAAAAGCAAGGACAGCCTGGGTTTGAGTCCTGGCTCCAGCACTTATCAGCTGTGTGACCTTAGACAAGTTACTTCACTTTGCTGTGGCTCAGTGTCTCTGGGTAAGGTAGGGATCACGCCTCAGAGAGTCAACGTGCTCATGGAAGTGAATGAGTTAGTGTTTCTACTTAAAAACAATGTTAGCTAGAAGCAATTATTCCAATAATTTTGGAAGTCGATACTCTTATTTTGTTGGTTTGGACTACAACTACATTTCACATGGGATGTGTGGTTGCAAACAGCAGAAACATGAGCCAATTTAAAGCCAAAAAGGGAACTTGAAAGGATACTGAATGGGATACCTAGTCCTCCCATGGGGAGGAGGTGTAGGCAAGGGCCACGCCATTTCTTGAGCACCCACTATATTGCAGATACAGTGGCCACCTCAGGCACTCTGCCACACTCGTGTCATTGTCCCCATAAGCTCCTGTGGAGTCAGTACAAGGTTCTTCTTCTTCGGCATATTAGGAAACCAAGTCTCAGGGGGATTAAATGACTTGCCCAAGTTCACACAACTGAAGAAGTAGTGATTCAAGCCCAGGTGTGACCCACTCGACGGCATAGCTCCTTCATTCACGCATTCATGTAATGTTACAGAGAGCTCTCTCAGTGCCAGACCAGGGCTTCTTTGATGATCACACAGGCATGATCCCTGTCAGCATGGAGCTTACACTGTAGTGGGGGAGAAAGATGTTCATTCAGTTATCACACACACGTGACACTGCAGCTGTAATACGGGCACTGAAGAAGAGGTCTGTGGGGCTCTGAGAACCTGCACTAGAAATTTGACCTTGATGGGATGGTCACAGGAGATGCCCCCGACAAAGTAATGCTGGAACTGGGTGGGCTGTGTGTGTGGAGTGAATGGGCAAGGCCTGGGGGAGGCGGAGAGGAGCGAGTGTCAAGGAGGAGTGTGCCAAGTCTCTGGGCAGAGACGCACGGGGCTGAGAGAGAGGGACAGGTGCTGGCGGATGCGTCTGGAACAGGGGAAGGCGGGTAGGGGATGAGGGAGGAGACGAGAGAGAGGAGGGGCAGGCCATGGGACAGTTGCAAGTCAGTTGAGGAGCTTTGGCTTTCTCCTACAGTCAATGGAAGTCATTCAAGAATTGAAAACAGGGGGATGACACGGTTCAATTTCACTTGAAATAAGTCACCCTGGTTTCAAAGGGGAGAGTCCATTCAGGTAGGATGGGGCCACACAGAGGCTCTGGTGCAACAGTCGGGGCCTATAGCAATAGCCCATGTGGGCAGTGATAGTCACTGGAACCAAGGATATGCAGAGAGGGGAACAGACAGGGAACGGCTTTAGGAGTAGAAACCACAGAGGCTGGTGGTGGGTTGGCTGCGGCAGGATGGGGTCGGGAGTGAGGCTGGGACTCTGACTCATTTAACCCAGACAGTGGTGGTGCTGTTCACCAGCCTGATGAACCCTGGGGAGGATCAGCGTTGAGAGGGGAGACCTTCAGGCTAGTTTCTAAACATGTGAAGTTTGAGGTACCTCTGAAATACACCCCCCAAAATGTTAAACAGAAAGTAAGATGTCGAGGTCTGAAGTTTACAAGAGATGTCTGGGATGGGATTTTATAAGTGGGCATCATCTGTGAATGAAGATGAGTGGACATCTGTCATTCTTTTGCACTGTCCCCATCTGAACCCCCTTCTCATGTGTGGAACCCCCCCCTTCTTTGAGGCAAAGCCCACCTCCTACTAAAGCAGCAGAACACACCAACTTTGGGGACGACCCCCAGCAATTTTGATCTAGGGCCGTATCTCCAGGGATATCTCCTTGCACTTGACATGGAGTTAGCACCTCTGCCACAAAAGGGCCAGACTTTCCCCATTTTATAGCCAATTAAACCAAAGCACAAGGTCACAAATAGAGGTTGTGTGCTGTTGGCTGAGGAGAATGAGCTCAGGGGAAGAGTCAGGACCCGCTCTCCCCGCCTGCGTTTGCCGCCCCTACATGAGGTCGTGGACCTCAGGGGTCTCCGAGGACTTCACCACCCCTAGTGGTCTCTGATGTGTCCTTGATTTATCAGCTTAAGGACAACCAGCCAGAGCGAGTACCTGGTTAATTCAGACAGAGGGATCGTCATCCTGGGACAAGAAAGCGTGTTTTATTTCCTGGCCCTGAATAATCAAGATTGTTCATCCCCGAAGCTGTAAACATGCCACCCAAAATAGCAATGCGATGGGGGTAAAAATAAAGCAAGCTTGTCAGCAGATTTCAAACAAAGTTCCCCCTTTTTCCTCATTAACAATAGGATTTTTTTTAAATCTATATTTTTCCTTCATATGAACTTCACTTCATTTTGCTTACCTCGACTAATGTAATAGAACGGTCCCGGGGGACACACAGTTACTGATAATTGAGATGAAACAGAAGCAACCTAGGCCCCAAGAGATTTTGCCTGCTTAATAGGTCAGCCCTGTCCGATGGAACTTTCTACAATGGCAGAGATATTATATCCGGTGCGATAACTTCGTAGCTACTAGCCACATGTGGCTAATGAGCACTTGAAGAACAACTAAGGAACAGAATTTTACATTTTCCTTAATATAATTACAAATTTAAGCTGCCACAAGCAGCTAGTGGCTACTGGATAGGGAAGAGGATAGTTGCTGCCCAGCAGACTCACCAGGGACACAGTTTGTGCCCAAACCAGAAGCAGAAGGTAAATCCTGAGGCAGGCCACTCAGAGCTGGCTTTGGGACACGGGGCCAGGGGGGCGAATCCCCTCTTGCCCAATGCTGTGTGTGGGTTTATGAATTGTCTCCATGATTGCTTTTGTGTGGGGACTACCTCGCTGAACCCAGAATTAGGAGCTCTGAATTTGAAGCCATTTATTAGGCTTAAATTTATGTGGTGTGAAATCTGTTAGATCATTTGCTCATCAGTAGGTTGTCTAGAAAAAAGGCCCATCTACAAAGGGTTTTCAGGGTGAAGGTCACGGGTGTAATCAGAACCATACCGAGCCTGGCCTCCAGCAAAAAGGCTGTGTGCTTTCAAGTAAATTTCGACTTTGCGAAGTGGCCTTTTGAAGACCTTAGCATCGGTAACATTTCCTCTCTTATTAAAAAAAAAGTGCAATTATTTTTCACTATTGTAAAATGTAAGCAAGGTAGAAGCCCCCTAGTGGCTCCCATTTGCAAACCTGGAGCCCATGGGGCTGTCCTGTAGAAATGAAACCTGCCAAACTAACAGGCAGATGTTGGGATGCAATGACAAGGTTTGATTACAGTTTGGTCGAATTAAACAAGAAGACTGGCCAGCCGACGCCGGCCGTCAGAGGCATGGCTGGTGGTCACTGCTCTTTACCAGAAGAAATAATCCTTCTTGGTCTGGGGATCAGCTCATTCATCGAACAGACACTGCACCTGGGCAATGGGCTGCCTGGGAACAATGTTCTGCCGAAACACAGAGGAAGCAGGGCAGCTGCTGGCCCCCGTGGCTCACAGCCCAAGGACAGGGCCCAGTGTGACCCCAGCAGCTGCCACCTGTCCCTGAGCATTGCTTCCCAAACTCCTCTGATCCTAAGAATCCCCTGAGGTAATTTGAAATGCAGATTTCCAGTCCCTTCTCCCCAAATATTCCGACTCCTTAGGCCTGTGGAAGGCCCTGAGAACATGTATTTTCACACAGTTTGGGGGACTTGAATTCAGTGAACGCATTGTCTGTCCACCCATATTTCTTCCGCGTGACTCTGGTCACTCCCAAAGGGACAAGGAGCCACAGCCAAAGTCCCTCTCCCTCCCTTTAACCACACCAAGTCCAGCTGGATCTACCCCCTAAGTAGTCCTTGATTCCAGGCCTTTGTCACCTGATGCCTGGACAATTGCCACCAACCAACCACCCTCACCTCTCCTCAGCCTCTATTCTTCCATTTCTGCATCCATCCTCTGTAGAGCTGTAGGCAGGATCTTTCTGAAAGGTGAAGTTGCAAGTGTCTCTCACTGTCTGAGAAGGACCACTTCCTCAGCCTTGGGTGACCTTGCTCTGCCCTCTCCAGGCTTCTTGCCCTGACCCTGGTTTTGGGAGTGACTATTGCTGTCCACCTTCAAGGTACACCCAGACAAGTCTCCAAGAAGCCCATCCAGACCCTGCCAGGTGGTGTCACTTGTCCACTGGCCTGTGTCCAGAGGGAAAGGGCAGTGGCCATTGGGGCTGTAAGCAGCAAATGGCCCAAGGGGGCCAGAGTGTGGGCACGTGGGGCACGGGGCCAGTCCCACAGGGACGGTGAGCGGGTGAAGGCTGGGCACTGAGGCCGGGCACTGGGGCCAGGCACTGGCGGCTGGTTCGTATTCTGTAGGGGAGGGGATGAAATTGGAATAAGAGGAGCTTCACTTTGAGGGGCAGGCACAGATAGCTGGTGGGGAGGGGAGTGAATGGTTGTTATTTTTTACTTGCTCGTGTTTTGGGAAATGTCAGAAATGTTTTGAGGCAGAGAAAATGGCATCATGAATCTTCATGATTACGGAGGATTCCTTGAATTGGAAGCATTCTATCCATTCAAGGGGCGGCCAGGGAGCCAGGATGTACTCTGATGACCATGACCGACGCCCAGGTACTTCCTCCCTTCCTCCCAGGTGTCAGCACTCCTCACGCACACCTGGTTCCGGGGGCCTCTGCCTGAGTCTGAAAATTGCTGCCCAAGGAAAGAGGAGAACCACACACCTCACACTGGCATGGGGACCATGGTCTGCCTGGGGGGCTCCAGGCCAAGATGGCTAGACCAGCAGGCACATTTTCCTTCCATCCAATCTTGTGACGTAAGTGCTAGAAGAGACCAGGACTGGGAGCCCCCAAGGCTAGTGGGCATTTCAGTGGGATTGCAGGATGATGTGTGCTGGAGGCGGGGGAGGGGCCGGGCTGAGCAGTCAGACCCTCGGGTGCCCAACCATGGTAACTGGAGGCCACAGGCAGCCTCACGGGGCTCACACAAGGAACAGTGACAAGCTCAGGCTGTGTCTTGGGAAGAGCACAGCGGCAGAGGGAGGCCACAGTTCTGGAGCCAGCAGCCCAATGAGGGAGTTTTAGGACAGAGCATGTGACAAGCACTGTCACTTAAGCAGGCACGGGGGCAGGGAGCAGGCGGGGAGGGCACTCGCAGAGGAGAGGCAAGGACAGGCACTCTGTGGGCCTTTCTGGGTGACCGCCAAGGGGGCGCTGGGCATCAGCCCCGCCCCTCCCCAGAACACCTCCCGAATCCAGCCCCCGCTCTGTGCCCTCCATTAATGCTGACCACCTGGCACCTGCCATTTGGTGGCCTGACACTGGCCAGGCCTCCTCAGGCACATTTCATGTGACATTCCTCCCTCCCCGGCTTTCACAGGACGAGGGGTTAGTGCCTGTGGTGCTGGGAGATGAGAAGCAGGCCCCCCGGGGGTGAGAAGGGGTCTGCTGGGGACCTCGTTTCCTTGGGGCAGGGGCCTCCACTCGGGCCCACAGAAGTCAGAGCAGCCAGAGTGGGGATGGGAGGTGGGAAAGCTGTGGAGGGGGCTTCATTGTGCAGTCACCAAGAGGCAGGGCTGCCAAACCTGCCGCCACAGTGAGTCCCCAAAAGGCCAGAAGGTCCTCAGATGGCAGCCGCGTTTCCCCAAGGGACCCAGAACAGGCGCCAACGCCTGTCCCTTTTGAGGACAATCTTCACTTCTGTAGTGTATGTTTGCATCACTACCCAAACTTTCACTTTAGGTGGCAAAACTTCCAGATTTTATTAACAATTATGGGCATCAATCTCTTAGAGCCAAGGTAACCCATGAAGCAGGAAAAGAAGGGGAATCAGGGGGCGGGTAGAGCTGGGTTCAAGTCCAGAGGCTGGCACTTCAAGCCACAGGATCTCAGCTTAATCCTGGGACTTCTATAATTCCTCAAGGGGCAGAGACCGTGAAGCTGTCACACCGAGGGCTACAAAATTGAAATGAGATGATGTCGCAAATCCTCTGGTGGAGGGCTGGCGTGGGGAAGGGTGTGAGCATCTTCTAAGGCCCTGCCACCAGGCAGGGTTTGGGGCACACGATCCCAGCTTCACCCATGGAAAAGCTGCTCCAGGAGGTTACTGAACCTGTCTCAAGTGGCCCAGCCAGGAAGTGACCGCAGGTGTGAGCCCTCTTCAAGTGTGCCGATGATGGTAGGGACCCCGATCCGAGGTCCACGCAGAAGCAGCCCACACCAGGAGACAAGGCTGTGAGGACAGCATCTGGGACCCCAGGATGAGCGAGCACACACCCTGGCCAGCAGGGAGGCCGCTGCCGGATGTTGGGTGTCCGTGGGAATCTCCGAGTTCACCGGTCACTTGGAACTGGTCCTCTTGTAGGGGTGATTTACGTGTGTGCTCGGCTCTCCCTGCTGGGCTGTTTGATCTGCAGCCCCTGGCGGAGGCCGGAGTGCAGCCACCTCCCCACCGCACAGGGTTCCCACGACTGCTGTGGCGATAGCATAGCCAGGCAGGCCAGGGGGCGGCCGGAGGGGCAGAGCTGGGAGGGGAAGGGCATTCTTCTGTGTTATTTCCAGGAGGCAGAGCAGCTTCCTTCAGGCCAGAGAAACCACATTCTCAGCCCAGGCTCCAGCTCTCCAGGGAGGAGATGGTGGGCATGTTTGTAACTTCTCTGAGCCTCTGTTCCTTATTTATGCAGCACTGGTGGCATGGCCTACATTGAAGGGATTTGAGGGCTAATAATAATAATAGAGTTCAGAGTCCCCAGTTTAGGGAAGACACTCAGTAGAAATCACCTATAATTTCTGTAACTGTTAATCAGGAAAGTGGCCCTGTGACAACAGCCCTGATCCCTTAGGTAAGTGACATGGAGGTTCCGGGGACATTTTCTGAGCTGTCTCGCCAGCATACACCCCCATGGAGACGGTGCAGCCCAAGCTGGGCCTGGGGAACTGACCTGTGGTCCTGACTCGGCCTCGGACCTGCTGTGCTCTGGGGCCCTCACAGCTGGGCCACAGGGGCCACAAGGCGGGCAGGAACTTTGAAGGAGCTGCTCCCACCTCAGGCTGCAGGGAGGCTCACCCGCCAGGCAGAGACCTCCGTCTCCCTGGTGAGGGTTCATTCATGCTAAAGAAGTGACCTGATGGGGCAGCAGAACCTCACAGCTGCAGAGGGGCAGGCTGGTGCCTGGCAAGTCAGCGTTTTGTGAAAAGGGAAAAAGCGAATCGGTAACAGCAGTGGCCGAGCAGGCACCATGGAACCACCACAGGCTATCAAGTCAGGGCCCACAGTATTGGGAGAGGGACACACAGGGTGCCTGATTCACCCATGGGGGGAGTGGTCGGGGGTGAAGGAGATGGAAAGTCAGCTGAGCTGTTCCTAAGACTTGACAGCTGCCAAGAATTCAGGGCACATTAATAGAGGCCAAATGTCTACTTTGGAGGAGGTGAGGACCCTGTTTCATTCCTCACCAGCCACAGCCTACTAAGAACATTTCGGCCATCCAGGGTTTCAGCTCTTACTGTGTGGAACCTATTCAGTGCAAAGTGGCCAGAATGAGGAGGACCTTGAAGCCATGTGACAGGGACAGAGTTGAAACGGCACCAGCTCTTTGGCTGGGAGAAGAGAAGCCCAGTGGGCTGTACCTCTGATGGACTTCATGGTGTGGAGAGAGACTGATCGGGTCTTTGGGGCTGGGGAGGGAAGAGCAGTGGAGAGAACAACAGGAATCCCTATTTCAACACGAAATGAGACTCGGTCTAGCAGTGAAAATGTGACCTCGCACGGAGTGAGCTTCCCATACCTGGAAGCATGCAACTGAGATGAGCTAATGCCACATGGAATC
Source organism: Tonatia bakeri (assembly GCA_004024845.1). NCBI lineage: Eukaryota > Metazoa > Chordata > Mammalia > Chiroptera > Phyllostomidae > Tonatia > Tonatia bakeri. The sequence goes on along the minus strand of PVIA01001313.1, from coordinate 190,844 downwards.
CAGTACAGAGTGTGAGTGCATGGGGTCAAGGGCAGAGCCTTCTCTCTTTTCCACATCTGTGAGATGAGACTCTATGGTTATATGAATCCTTCCAGGCGGGAAAACTCATTATAGGTTACAATTCAAGATGTGCTTGTCCGGATGTAGAGCAACATTGGCCTCCCGAGTGTCCCTTCAGACAATAGGGACATGCGTGCTCATCAAGTCCACGGGGCCGAGCCTCAGGGCCACATCAGCGGTGATGTCACTGTGGAAGCACGAGCATGCCGGCCCACACCTTTCCAGGTCACGGAGCTGTCTCTGCAACAGGAAGAAGCATTTCCTGGCCCCGGTCTTCTCTTGGGGGTCCCCGGCCCAGTATCCTGTTTCTGGCCCTGCAGGGCATCCTGTGGGGGTCCCTGGGGCTGCTGGAGCCTCGCAGGGGGTGGGCTGGGCACAGCCCCCAGTGCTGGCCATGGAAACCACGGCCCGTGGATCCGCAGGGAGATCAGGCAGGAGCCCACACCGCTGAGGACAGGCAAGGAGCTGCTGTTTTCATGGCAGGAAAACGTGCGGCCCAGGACATGGAGAATGCCCCTCTGCTGCCTGATCACTGACCGAGTTCCTCCACAGCTCGTGCCAATCAAGTCCCTGCTCTGGCGTGTTCAAAGCTGCCCTGAAAAGTGTACCCAGCACCTGTCTTGTGCCAGGCCAGCCCGTTGACGGGAAGGTGGGGCCGGGATGGTGGCTCTCCGGGAACCCCTGCAGGCCTGCTGGGGCTCTGTCCTTGGGGCATGCTCTGCATGGAGGGGGCACCCGTGGTGGGAGAAGGCTATCTGACCCCCAGGAGGAGCCGGCAGGAGCCTGAGCCTGAACTGACTAACATGAAAAAGCAAAGAGTGCCCTGGCAAAGAAAGATGGACCAGATGATTGTGTTCGATGTGAAGACAGAGATACTGAGGTACTGGTCAGCCTGGGGCTCGGTCTCCCTCCAGGTCCTCAAGCCCATTTCAGTCACTTCCCCAAGCAAAGCCGCCAGGCTATGGTCTCTATGGTGTAAAAGCCATTCTCGTCCCACAGGGACAGGCAGCCACCTGCCCTGAGGCAGCACCCTGCTCCTGGTGACTACAAGGTCTAACTGACTGCCCACCTGTGATGGGTGGTCTCCATGCTGGGGGCTGATGGCTCCTGGTGGTGCATTTGCCACTCAGTGGACATGGTCACGTTAGAGGGACTGCCTTGGCCTAACCCCAAGGAAAATGCCAACCCCAGATTAATCTGGCTTGCTGGGCCTAGCTAACCACCACTTGGGTCCAGTGGGCGGCCACCTGTACATGGGACAGCCTGGCACTGCTTCTCTCAGCAGGGGCTGGGGGCCATACAGCTTCAGGCACTTTGGTACCTCCCACCCAGGTGGGTACCACCTCTCCTGGCTGGAAGGCAAAATGAAAAAGTCTTCTATGATTACCAACTACTGGTCCCTCAAGAATCAATCCCAATTTTTCTTTCCAATGTCTTCCCCAGTTTCCAGCCTGGGAGAATCTCTCTGTCTTGGCCGAGGAGTGCCCCGGGTGTCTTAGCAATTGCAAGCATGGTGATTAGGTGTTCGCTGTTGAAAGCTTGCTTCCTTCTGCACCACCGTGCCATGTCACCCAAGTCCTCTGAGTGATGAATAAATGACTGGACATAACAGAGACGAACTACAGCCACTGGCATGTAATACGTAATGAATAACAGAAACTACTGGATCAAATTTGGAGCAAGTGCAGACACTGTGAGACACACCGGGGAATAAGATACATCGAAGTCTTCAAGGAGTTTCTACTCCATGATGATAGGATGATGGGTACGTGCTACCAAGGTAAAGCACCAGCACATTGGAAGTGCGGGTCAGCTCTGGATGCAAGGCCAGAGAAGGCTCAAAGGGCTGTGAGGAGGCCAAGGCAGGCGCCTTGGAGAAGCTGAGAAGGGCATCCCCCCCACCCAGAAGAAGCGTGTGAGCAAAGGCATGCACAGGTCTGTCCAAATCACTCACGTCTGGGCTGAGTGATCTGCTGGGGATTCGGCCAGACCTCCTGGGGCACCAGTGCAGGGAGGAGTGAGACCCTGGGAGACCGCTTTGTCCCCTGCCCGCCCTGACACTCAGAGTTCACCCTGGCGCCTTCCTGAGGGTCGGGTCTGTCCCTCCAGGTGCTGGCTGTTCCTCTCTCCTTGGACATTGACCGCCCCTGTCCAGCCCCACAGGTTTTCATCATTCCAGTCACTGATCGCAGGTGTTTCTTTTATTCTAACCCACGAGATAAAAATTTTACATCTGGGTCCAGCATCCTGACCAGTGCGTGTGTCCGACGCTCTGGTGGCGTGACCGTAGGAAACACGGATACAGGAAAGAAGAGGGAGAGACGTTTTACAATTGGTCACAACACAAGTAACAGTTCATTACTTTCTCTCTCTCTAAAAAAAGTTATTGTTTTGCCGATTTTCTGATATGAAAATTAGAGGGTGTTCATTTTGAAGTTAGAATCAAAGCTTGGGTTTCCTTATGTTTAATTCTGCACCCCCCGCCCTACCAGGCCACCCCCGCCGACAGCAGCGGGTGAACAGAGTCATCCCTCCACATCCTCCCGCCTGGAGCCCAAGCGGATCAAAAGGCCAGAGACGGAGGAGACTTTTCTCCTTCAGAATAGCTCCTCGACCCTTGAAGTGAATGAGCAGCTCCTTTAACAGACGTTTCCCCCAGCTCACATTCCCCATGGTTGGTGAGGCAGAAAATTCACAAGAACAAAGCTCTTGCCCTAAAAAGATCTTCTTTTTAATTTAGGGTCAATTCCACATGTGGAGCTTCCAGAAGAGCCACCTTTAAACTAAGAAAAGAGAAAAGGGAGGGGGTGTCATATAAGCCAGGGCAGGGACACACACGGATGTGCACAGCCCGACCTCCCGCACTTGGGGGTCCCCGCACACAGACCCTTCATGGGAAACGTCCCTAAGGAGTTCCTCACGCAGCCTCCTAAGAGGCAGGGTGGGGCCAGAAATCACCGGACCCACGAGTTGGAAAAATAGATTCATTTCCCTGACTTCTGTGAGTTCTTGGGCAACTGCTTGGAGCCTCATCTAGTCCTCCTGAAAATGCACCCCACATTTTCCATGTAGCGGTGGTCTGGCTGTGGTGCTGTGCCCTTTGTGGAGGCACTCAGCCTCCTCCCTGCCCCCAGGACAGGTGGCTTGTCACTCTAGCCTGAACAGGCGGTAGCATTCTGGAATGTAATCTACCTAGGATCACCTTCTCCCCCCAGCCTTTCGGGACATATCAACATGCACTTGGGTTAATTAAAGTCAACATTCTTTACATTTCACCCCTTATAAGATGTCAGAAAGCTAGACTCCACATGCAGCCCGGTCTGGCTCAGCCGGGGCGTCATCACTGAACCCTTGCTCCTAATCTATCAGTCTAGGGACAAGATTCAGCCTCCTGGGCTCTCTGGGATCAGCCGCTCCCTTGGAGTTCGGCTGGCCCTCACCATGCGTGGCAACCAGGGCCAGAGAGGGGTGGCCAAGCACACACTACCCCCCAGGGGCAGGGTCAAGGTGATCGAGTTTCTCACTCCAGTCAGAAACCCCATCACCCTTGGCTCCAGGATAATAGACTCCATCTCAGGGCTGGAGCTGTAACACGGTTCATTTCTGGGCCAAATCCCTGAAGCTGAAGGGTTTATTTTTAAGGACAAGCAGTTTGCTGTTTTCAGCGTTTCTCATCAGAAATAGTGCTATTCAGCCCAATCTGCATTGGAAGCATAATTTATCATCTCACCCAGATGGCTGACTGAGGGTGGGGAGAAGGTTCGCTTTTCATTTCAGTTCAGCAAACATTTTCTGGGCCCCTGCATGTGCCAGGCACGAGGCAGAGCCCGGGGACACACAGAGGAGCAAGGTCAGCTCCTGGTACTTGGGACATTCACAGTGGAGGTGGGAGACAGACCCTCACCCTCGGCTTTGGCATCAGACAGTCCTGGTTCAGAATCCTGGCTCTGCCATTCACTATCGAGAGTCACGCTGGGAAAATGATCTCCCCTCTTTCTAGCTCAGGTTTGTCAATTTTGCTCATCTTTTCAAAAAACCAACTTCTGGCCCTGGCCATTGTGGCTCGTTTGGTTGGAGTGTTGCCCAAAAAGGTTGTGTGTTCAATCCCTGGTCAAACACATACTTAGGTTGCAGGTTGGATCCCTGGTCAGGGCATGTACAGAGGCAACCAATCAATGTTCCTCTTTCTTCTCTCTCTCTCTCTCCATCTCCTTTTCTCCTTCTCCTTTTCCCTCTTTCTAAAAGCAATGAAAAAATGTCCTCGGGCAAGTATTAAAAAAACAGGTTTTGGTTCTGTTCATTTTTTCCATTGTTTTACTGTTTTCTATTTCACTGATTTCCACTCTGATCTTTATTTTTTCCTTTCTTCTGCTTTCTTTGGATTTAGTCTTACCCACCTCCCTGTGCCTTGCCGTGGACGGTTAAGTGACTGATCTGAAATCTCCATTTTTAATAGTCATTCATTACTATAAGTTTCCCTCCAATCACTGCTTTACCTCTACTCCAGAAGATTTTCAATGTTGTGTTCCCATTTTCATTCATCTCAAGGCATTTTCTAATCTCCCCTTTGATTTCTTCTGTGACACACTGGTTGTTTAGTATTGTGTTGTTTGATCCCCACATATCTGTGAATTTCTTGAAGTTATTTCTATGATTTTTTATTTCCTTCCATTGTGATCAAAGAACACACTATATGTAATTCCAGTCTTTGTAAGTGGACCAAGGCTTGTTTCGTGGCCTGGTGCATGGTCGTCTTGGAATCTTGGAGGTGTTCCTTGTACACTGGGGAAGAAGGTGTGTTCCGTGTTGTTGGACGGCGCTTTCTGGAGACATCGGTTTGCAGGGTTGTTCGAGTCTTCCCGTTCCTTGCTCCGCTTCTGTCTAGCTGTTCTATCCATTGTTAAATGTGGGACACTGAACCTTCCAGCTGTGATTGTTGAAATGGTAGTTCACCTCTTTGAACCTCTGTTTCCTTGGAGGAAGAAAATTCTTCCTTCCTTGCAGAGGCATAGAGATAAGGAATACAAAGCATGGTGGCACAGCCTGCCACACAGTGGCTGTTGCTGCTCTGTCCCAGGACGACTTGACCGAGCACAGAACAGTGGTGGTGAGGGCTTCCTCCTAGAGTAACCAAGCAGCTCTGGTTAGACTGGCACAGCTTCTGTCTGACAAACATAAACCTTTCTTAAAGAGAAAGCTGAGGCTCAGAGCCAACTTCTGTGGCCTTATATTCAGTATATGCAGATCTCCTGTCCCAAAAATAAAAACTAAGTAGCTAACAGATCCCAATTTCTCATTCTAATTTTTCTACCTGATGTCTAAAATTCCTTGGTAGAAGTTTCTTATGATTGTCCATCCATCCATCCATCCATCCATCCATCCACTCTTCCTTCCTTCCAACTCGACAAATGTTTACCAACTCACCTTCTCTGGGCCAGAACCTGGCAGGTACTGCAGATACTAAAATCAGACCTGCTGTAAAGGATTCACCTTATCTAGGAAGACACTGACATGGAAGCAGGTAAATAAAAGGTAGAGATAAGGAAAGGAGCAAAAGGTTTGCAGGGCCCCGGAGATGAAAGTGGCCTGTGTGGTGGGGGAATGAGAGGAGATGGTGATGGCTTTCCCAACAAATGTGAACAAAACTGCAGCGAAGGGGTCCACAGAGGCTCGAGTTTCATAACCCTCCCTGCCCCGCCGTCCTCTCAGGCCGGAGGGCTCCAGGGAGGAAAGTTCAGAAACAAGAGGATGTTGCACAAAGTGAGTCATCCGGCCTCAAATAACCAAGAACGGCAAAGACAGAAAGTTCTTGACTTGGAGGTACGCCAGCTCCAATGCTGCAAAAATAACCATGATGAGTTCACATCTTTCTGTGAAAGTGCTGGTCCACCATAACACTGAAGTCTCAGCCACAGGAAACTGGAGCTTTAAGCCCCATATGTTCAAAATCATGCTCATATTTTGGTCAAGATTGTCTTAAAGAAGTTGTCTTTTCCCACTGAAAGTGGTCTGGTCTTCCATCCTGTCCTGGCTGACCCCACAGAATACTGATTCCCACTCAGGGTTAAACGTCGCAAGGTGTCTTTCTGGTTTGGGTCTGTCTTCGCAGAAGAACGGTTGCCACCAGGCAAGTTGGGAGACTTTCCCCACAGCATGACGAAGCTAGTCAGTGCCGTACCCTCTGGGCACGGCGAGGAAAGAAGCGCAGCCTGGAAACCCTTCACTGGAGCAACTTCTGATCCACCTGAAAACATGGAAAAACAGTCACAAAACAGTTTTTAACAATTAAGCTCTGGGACCCAACAAATGCAAGCGATGGACTTGGACTTAACTTCTCTGGGCCTTGGGATTCCTTATCTGCAAAAAAAAAGAGAGAATATTGGCTTTACGTAACACTGAATGTAAAACATCTGGGTCACGGTTGGTATGTTAAAATGTGGTGTTCTCTGGCCCCCTGAAGGAGGTAGAACTGACTCAGGTACCTAAAGATGGTAGAATCCTGACAGGCAATGGGCAGGCGGGGAGGCCTCCTGGCATCAAGAACTCACAGGATCCACTGGGTAAGCGTCCACATTCACGTTCGGGCTCCACTGCTTACTAGTCAGCTAATCGTAAGCAATTCACTAGCCCCTTGGTGCCTCAGTTTTCTCATCTGCACGATGGATCCAACTATAGAACCTGTCTTCTAGGGTGGTTCTCAGGATTGAGTTCAGGTGAGTAAACACTTAAAACAATACCTGGCACGTAGCGAATGGTCAATTAATGTTAGCTACTATTGTTCTCTATGGAGGCAGTGAGGAGTCCAGGTTGAATATGAACTGGGCAACAAAGGAATTAAGACCAGGAAGGCTGGGACCCAATTCCAGAGGGCCTTAAGTGCTCACATTAGTCTGGACTTCATTAAGGCAATAAAGGCCCACTGCAGGCTCTCGAGTGGGGGCTGACATGGATTAATTATAAGCTGAAAATGGTGGAAGCAAATGAGTTCCTCTCATAGCTTTAAACTGCACGAGGAGAGGCTGTTCTTGAGTAGTGACTCCTGTCTCCTCCTGCTTCTACCCCCCAAGATGGGATTCTCCGGAGAAAAGGAGGGGGCAAAGGACAGATCGCATACCTGGTAACTCTTCTGGTCAGGTATCTCTCGACTTACCGTCCCATGCAGCCACCTGGTCAGCGGGAGACGGCAGGGGCTGTTTGAACGTCACTGGATAAGGAGCCACAAGCTGCTTTTGGCAGTGACGAGGCTCACCGTCTGGCTGTCTGCCTCAGCCCACCCATGCTGCCCTCGCCCCGCATGCACCCACCCACAGGCGAGCAGAGTCCGTTGGGGATCATTCCTCAGATCTCCCCCAGGCTCTCCCTCTCGGAGGGCAGTGCTGTCATTCCTCGGATTGGCGGCTAAGTGGTGGGAAGAGGAGTGGGCTCACTGGGGACCCCGCCTCACTTCATTCCGATCTGGGCTTTCAGACACAGGCAGAGCCCAAGGAAATGACGAAGTAGCTAGCACTCTGCATTCCTGAGAGGCCAGTGAGAGTGGTGATCGGAATAAACACAATTTTGCCACGTGTGGAAGTTCTTTGTACAGAGAACTCTCTAATGCTGGGCCCAGGAGAATGCGGACCGCAGGTGCAGTGGACCCAGACGTGCTCTGTGACGGGGAAAACCACCGGAGCACAGACTGTGGGGCCAGCTCGTGGGGGGGGAAATCCTAATGCATATTTTTTGTCCTTCAGGATCCAGAGTAAAAGACCATAGGCTCTGACAGATGTAATGGGAAATAATTTCTTTGAATTTGTGATTTGCTTAGCAGAAAAAAAGGAAGTCAGGTAATCCTTAAGTGACCCCAAGTGGTAAAAATACACCAGCATTGAGTTTCGCTGTGGGCACTCACGGTGTGACATCAGCGCCACCTGGTGCACCGGACTAGGAACTGATAACCGCAGACGCACAAGAGCGGGCACAGGTAGGCCCACTGTGCGTTATTCCACAAGGAAGTGTTGTTACCTTGGGGCTGGGCTAGGAGCCATCAGTGGGAAAATGAAGAACCATTGTGGGAAGAAGATATGATGGAGTTTGTTATTGTAACCAACAGAACTAACAGCAATATTTTAAGTGAACAGCATTTAAAAAGATGGGCATAATTCAATGTCTCCAAGTTGCTGGCCTTTAAGAGCCAAACAAAATACCCCAAGCTCCCAACCTCTTTGACCACAGGTCAGCCAGTTCTTTCCCCAAATGTCTAGGAATTCTTAGAGGCGCCTGCTGAGCCTGGTGGCCACTAGGCCCGACTGTCACCTTCTGAGCGTTGGTCTAGACAACTGCTCCAGAGTTTTCTCATCCCCTCCTTGCCACTACGTTACAGTTGGCCACAAGACAGGGTCCTAACCAATTCCCACACCTTTCAACACCACTGTCCAAACACAGTCTCCCCTCAGCGCCCCTAGATGCTAACATGAGGCAGCAAACGTTGGAGGATTTCAAGGGAATCACACCGTGAGAAAAGGGAAAGCCAAACCTCATTGTTAGCGCTGCTCCCACACTCAGGGACCCCATCCCTGCCTCTCTGACTCCAACCTCCATCCTGGCCTCCCCTCCTTGGACCAGGATTTCCCCCAAACTCCAGATGCCCTTCCCTGAGACCCTGACCCAGCCCCCCGAAGACCGTGAAGCCCTTAAAATGCAGTCATTGCTGCACAGAGACCACCTCCAGCTGCTCCTCCACAGCCCTACTGTGGCAGCGGCAAACATCATCCTTTTACTAGGATTTCATGTACAGAAAAAAACAGCTGATCACCGACCAGAGTCTTTCTGGTGAACGGAATGAGTTGCCAAACCGGGGAATAAGAATTATGGTCAAAATAATGAATTGAACCAGTACTTTCCAGACACCTATAAAGTGACTGTCTAAAGCAGCAAAAATGTTTTAAATAAAAGCAAAGTGGCAATATCTAAAATTAAAAAAAAAAACAAAAGTTTTTGAAAATGGAAGATTTCTCTGAATCCCCAAAGTGACTATTTTGAAGGAAACTAAATTCAACTGGCTATAAGATTTATTTTTAAAATAATCTTCTTAGTTCCTGGAAAATGATGAGTGGTACTGTTATAATCAGTTTTTCTCTACAGCCGCCCCCACCGCATAGTGTGATAGCAGGGGCTGAGCTGGAACCTCGATGCATTTAACGTCAGGACAGGGGCCCACAGTGGTCTGCAGCAGGAGCACTCGACACCTGGTCAGGCTCAGGGTAAAGCGGCAGCTCTGCACCCTGGCGCTGCAGCAGCGTCCGCATTCCTGGGGGCGGCCAGGCCCTGCTGAGATCAACATGCTGGAGTTCCCGGAGGGGAGGGAGATGCTGGTACTTCCTTTTAACGCTCCTGGGTGACCCCACAGTCAAAGCCACTGAGCGAAGGGGAGGAATCAAGGTGCTTGTTTCTGGTTCGAAGGCAGTCTGGTACAGCGAGCATTGGTCTCTCAGGTGTCCTTCTGCATCGTCTTGCCGGGAGAATTAAAGGTCTAGCAGCCATTTATCTGAGTCCTAATTTGTGGTTCGAGGTCCACGTGCACCTCCATCATCTGAGGAGCTGGTTGAAATGCACATGCCAGGGCCCCACCGCAGAACTAAGGACCCCCCGCATGTTGACGGAGCTAGCCAGAAGTCAGGACTATCGCCGGTGCCCAGTTCAAGCCTGTCCCACTTCAGGTCCTTTCAAATTCTCCTCAACGCTTTCGACCAGTGAGACAGTAGGACCGAAACCGCTGTCAGAAAAACCAGAGTCTGAGATGACTGTACATGAAAGGGAATTATTTGAAGCCGCAGACCGGAAGAGCAAAAATTCCCCTCCCCTCCTCCCTTCAAAGGAACCCTCCATCAATTACTGTGGAGCAGCAAAATCCCCTCCCTTTCCTTCCTGTTCCACTCCATTTTTTCCCTTCTAACAAATACTCTTTTCTCCCCCAAATAAGGTTCACTGGGAGAACGTACCCAGTAACCCTTCAGAAATCATCAGCATCTGCAGGGAAATGACAAAGGCACTGTACTGGGGGACCTGCCCAGGTCTCGTATTATTTATCTGCACACTTTCCGTATTTCACACCTCCTCCTGACGGCAATCAGGTTCGGCTCCCCTTCACGTCAGAAAAAAAGAGGTGAAAACGTGACTACATGGTGTTTGCCTATTTAGAATTGGCTGGAAATTAACTTTTTTTTAAAAATCTGGGCTGTTGTCAGGCACTGCCACGTGCACTTCTACCCAAAAATAAAGAAGGCTCGTACCTCATTTACAAGCCTGGGTCCCCCCGTGTGCCACACAGTGAGTGTGGTGCGCAGGAGTGGGGTGCAGACGGAGTGAGGCGCCGGGTGCAAAGGCTGCACGAGACGTCAGCCCGCCTCTCCTCCCTCTGCTCCCACACCCCATGTGAAGACACGGGACACGGACAGGCTTTACATGCAACGAGTACAGTCTCAGTTCGTAAAATGAATGGGACAGACTTCTCCCTACACTGAACTAACACGACGCTTGCAGAGTGCAGCCTGCTAACAACCCTGAGACGCAGTCATTGGGTTCATCCGCTCCAGTCTGACCCGGGAATGAAATTCGTGGGAATTCGGTAGAAGGAGACAATCCGAAACACAAAGATGTTCACAGAGAAACTCAAGGTGGTAACGCAGGAAAAATGTAAACGGCGTGAACACGATGAAGTGTGGTGTGCCTCTTATCTGCCGGACTGGGGCGGAATGCTTAACAGAATCCTGAACGATGTGCATTATAAACACCATTTCTATAAACAAAGAAACTTAGGGAGGCAAAGACCCTGCCTCTGCCCCCTGCTAGAAAGGGGGAGAGCTGGATCTGCGCCCAGGGCAGGCGTCAGAAGTTCCCTTCTTCGACCCCCCAAAGCTCGTGAGCAGTGAGCCAGCCACCAGCCCCTCAGCCCCAGCACGCTGGTGGATTGTGCAGCCACTGAAGTCTTTGTAACGAGGACAGCACTCACGCTGAGTGAGGATATAAAACTGCACACACAGTGGGATCTAAACTGTACACCACAAAAACGTGCAGGAAAAAGAAATGAACCGTGGTGCTGGCACTGAACTAGTGTGGGAGTGGGGTTATAAATAAAAGGTGGGAAGGGGTGGGGTTACACTCATCTGAGGTTTCCGCATTTCAGTTTATTGTAGGAAAAGACGGGATGAGAATGAGGCACAGAGCGCTTCTGCATGCTTGCAGCCAATGCCAGCAGTGCGAGTCCTTGGAAATCAGTTCTCTCAAGGCAACACCCCAGGGGACGGAGACCTTCAGGTGGGCCTGTTCTAAGACAGGCCGACAGGGCCATCCAGGCTGGCAACACCGTGGACACAACACCTAAGTGAAATATGCTCATGTAAGTGCACTAAAATTTGAAATGACATAAAAATCCCCCAAACACAGAACCACTTCAGTCACTCTGATAGTGTGACTAAGCATCAAAGCCTGAAGGCAGCTCCAAAGAGGATGGACAGTGGACAGAGGGCTCCGGGGTTTCAGGAGGGACGCACCAAGATGCAGACGGCCATGGGGAAGGAGGGCACGTCGACGTACAAGGGACCGACATAAGAGCTACAGACTCGAGATCCGTGAGTTCTCTTCTAAACTCCTGCACTACTGAGCAGACGATGCAGAAGCCGTGTCAGAAATGCTACCATCTGATGGTGAACATGTGACCTTCTCTGGACTTCTCAGGGCCTCCAGGGACAGTGGCCTTAACCTACAGTGGCTCAGGTAACCAGAGTTACCATGACAGGCAGCCCGGAGATGGTGGCCTTGGTTCCTCCACCTTACCGCTCTGCCATCCCCTACAAATGACACTTCCACTGGGGAACACTGGCTCCCTGACACCACAGGCAAGTTCCAGCCTGGGGCGGGGGGAGGGCAGGTGGAAGGATATGACCAGTTGTACTCTCCACTTCCACTCACACTGGACCGACCAGAGCCTGGGGAGCCGGTCTCCAGCTGGGCCAGTGACCGACTAAGCCCAGCAGGTTGTGTGTGTGAAAGGAAGGGGGACAAGCAGCACGTCTCATGGCCAAACCAGGGCAGTTACTCCAGCCACAGCGAGCACCCGAGGCCGGAAGGAGTGAGCGTCTGGACATGTGGCCTGAGATGAAGGGTGCTGAGTAGCAAGGGGCAGTCAGGTCTCCGGACAACCCCTTGCAGGCCTGGTCTACATGCAGCTTCCTCTTCTCAGAATTCTGTTCCCTGGATAATTCCTGTCGGATGACAATTTAAAGAGAGGAAAGAAAACCCTCCCGCCACCTCCCAGCTCTGTCCAGCATGCCCCTCGGGCCTACCCGTGGGACCCGAAAATCATCGCCCATAGGGAGACCAAAGAGTGAACGCTGCCACCAGGGCACACAAGGTCTAGTTCCAGTTCGACCAGCTGGTCCACGTGGACATGAACTCCTCTCTGAGTCAACCCAGCAGCTTCTGCATCTATGAAACAGGGTCATGAACATGATCAGGAAGACCCCTTCCAGCCCAGTACTGGTCTGAACACAGTATCAGTCTTGCCTTTGCCGTCATGTCAATCAAACCCTTATTTCTAAGGCCCTGACTAATGCATGTGAACGCTGCCCAGAGCTGCCACTGTGGCTTTGGGAATGGCTACGGAGTCCTAGGGCACCTGCAAAGAAAGCGGCCTGGGTGTGAAGGAGTGAAATCCTCAATGCATTCCACACAAACCATGGCTCTACTCAGGAAAATGACTGAACGATGATTTTCCCACTGTTGATCTATTTAGTTTCACTCAAAGGTTACATTTGAAGAAAATATTTCAGCACTAAAAAGTTTGACACCACCATACAAAAAAATTAAAGTAACTTGTGCTCTTAAGAAATCTCTAGGGTAAAAAAAATTCCCCAAGAAAGTACTTTATACACTAAGTGAAATGGCATAAAAGAATAATTTAATTATATGTATTTCAATTTCCCCTTCTGGTATTTTAGGCAAGAGGGACTAAGGAAATACTCATATATTCCAAAGAACTGTATTTAAGTTCCATTTTAAGACCTAGGGGGACAGCAGAAGAGTTTTATTTTTGTGAATACGTTATCATCTGGAAAGAAAGGTTCCTAGAAAGAAAGCAAACTTTCAGACACTGTCACCATCACCCGTCAGCCACTGACCCTCACACACAGGCCACCCCACTCCCCAATGCTCTCCGGGCTCCGGAGCCGAGCTGTGCTCCCGCCTCACAATCATCCCTCGTCCCTCCCCACACCCTGTCCTCCGGTTCCAGCAGACTCAGGGGCAGCCCCGGCCACCTCAGGGTGGTCCCCACTGAGGACCACAGCCCGTGAAAGCCGCCCTCTGAGGAGATCCCTAGTGGTCCCACAGGGGTTTTGCCCTTCACACACCTGCAAACTGCACTCCACAAACGCATAGTGGTCTTCGAAAAGAACCATCAAATAATGTTAAAATACAACGCAAACCTCCATGAAAATACAGTCATCACCAAGTTTATTACTTTTGTTAGGTTGTCATTTTATGAATAATTCTGCGGACTAATGTTCCATGTTTCTTGAGGGAGCAAGAGTCAGCATTAATAGCTTCAGTTACTATAAATATTGCTGCTTAGAAGCAGTTCAACTGGTTTAGAGTTTTGAGGCTACAGACCTTTCTCACTCAAATCTTACTTGGGGTTTGCTAAAATCAGAAGGATCTGAACAGCTGGTTAGGAAGGTAGCCAAGGTGCAGGAAAGACGTCTGCGCCTCCTTCTCAAGGGCAGCCAGCTCCTGAACCGTAGGTGCCAGCATCTCCACGTGGCCTTTGTAGTTCCCACCTGCGTCGCACACACAGAGTACAGAGGAATGTAAATGACATGCCTGAAATAACTTGTCAGCAACACTTTGGCTCAATTGTATCAATTTAAACATTGCTTCTAGCAATGAAAATGTACTACTGGGCAAGTTATCTCCAAAACGCAGAGTTCTGAAAATGTTAAATCAACACAAACTAACGACTGGGCCTGACAGCTGTCCCAGTACCCCGTGCATCACTCATCCCCATCCTCTTCCTTGACCTGGAAAACCACTTGCTTAGCCTGAATCTTAACAAAATTTCGAGAATGAGCTAAGGGCATTCCAGGCCAAGGGACTGGTATATTGGGTTAGCCTTGAATTAAGTCAAAGGCTCCTGGTTCTTCATTCAAAATCACCCTTATACTCCTGCTTCCTGACAGTTCTACAAATGTTCCACTCCCCTCATGACGTTGAGAGAACCAGCTGTGCTGCTGCTCCATTCCCGCAGAGACCTCACGGCGGAAACTGCCGCGAGACAGGCTGGGGAAAGCGCTGTGAGAGCAATAAAGAGGGAGCGAGCAGTATGCTAAACATACCCCTCAATAATGAAACAAAATCACTCTTCTTCAACCGATGCTCAGAAAGGACAGTCACATCTGAAACTGAACTAAAAGTAATTCGGAGCTCACCACCAGCTGTTCTTTTCTGACCATAGGTCACTTTTCCATCGAATTCATCCACTGGCACCTTTATATCCGGCTCCACCTGGGAAATGGTGCAGTTCAGGTGCTCTTCTATCTCAGACAGCAGCTAAGACGGGGCAAGGAAAGGAAAGCATTTTCAAAGAAAAATCTCATTTTGACAGAGCTGCATGTTAGGGGCATTAAAAAAAACCAGGGAGACTATACTGTACTTCGTATAAATGGAAGTTGGATTTCTGAAGTGATGAGTTCACAGTTACAACTGATTAGTATCAATTACTCAACACTTTTCCTGCTGACCACAGGCAGGTGCTGAGACACCTTTTGCAGATAAATGCAGCCTCCCCGCCTTGAACCAGCTCTGCAGCCCACCTGCATCTCGTTGTACCAGATGGTGCAGCCCCCGTCCTCCTTGAGCCTCGTGTTGTAGCAGCCCTTCCCGCGGCTGCTGCACACATGGTACCAGACCTGCAGGGGGAAAGCGGGACTGTGGGTGGGGACGGACACGTTCTCGCAGCTCCACTTCCAGTCCGTGTTTTAGTGTCTTCTGTCCTCAAGGCACAAGAAACTAGACTGCAGGTACGGCAATTACTCCCACTATTCAGTAACTCATCAACTAGGTCTTCTGACAGAATTCTTGAAAGTAATCCAAGTTTTTCTAAAGTGGGTATCAGTTATAGAAAGGAATTCTCAGATGAAGACAAGGATGAATGTCAAGACAAGTAAAGTTCAAATCTCTTCTACAAAAGCATGAAGCAAAGTGAACAACTAGTTTGGGCAATGAATATATGGGAGTCCCTTATTCTTGCAACATTTCTGTAAATTTGTAGTTATATATCAAAATAGTATGTTACACCCCCCTCCCCCCACCAAATCTTCTATGGCACCATGCCAGAGAGGGTTCCAATACCTTTTGGTGAAAATAATTAAAGATACTCGGACAAATTACATTTTGCATTTTTCCTTTCTAACCTTCATCCTATTTGTCCACTTAATAAACACAGACAAAAAAAGAGGCCACAAAAAGTTCACTTGTAGTCTGCATGCAACCGAATTCCACGTCGATGGAAACCCCAGCTGCTTTTACTCTGAACACCTAAGGCGGCGAGGCACAGTGAACGGGATGATCGGCTCTGAAAAGATTACCTTCTCCTTTTCTGTCGCCACCAGGGAGATGGCCAGCCCCATCCTGAAAGAGTTTAACAGTCTCATTAGACTCTACCCCGAGGCCCAGAGTCTCACAAAGGACAACGGGAACCGCGGTGGTACCTTTCCGCTCTCCCCACTCGGCCAATGCGGTGCACGTAGTTCTGCTTCTCATCGGGCAGCGTGACGTTTATAACTGTGAATGAGATCAGTCATCACCAACAGCCATTCGTTTCTAAATATTCCGAAAACACTGGGCTTACTTTAAATTCCATAAAATTCAATCTGCAGGCACGGAAAGTTTTTTACCGTAAGGAACACCATGGATATCGATTCCTCTGGCAGCTACATCTGTGCAAATCAAGAACCTTACATCGCCTTTCTAAAGGGAACCGAGAGGACAGAAAGAAATGTATTACTAGTGCGTACACTAAAGAGTCAACAAGAATACTGGGTTTCCATTAAATGAGAACTCTAACAACTAATATGTCACTATCAGATTAGAGGTCCATATTCATGATTCTCTGGGCCAACTCTCACTGAATTTCTAAGTTATGATTCACTACATATGACATTAAAGGTAAATAGATCAATGATTGGATTCATTTTTGCTTTTCTCTTTTCTTACATCAAAAATATCAAACCATCCCTAAAATTTGACTTTATCCTCAGAAATCCTAACCAGTAATTTAAGGGATGAACAAAGATAGAACAAATTATGAGAGCATGAGCCTTATTTTTACCCTTGCACTTAAATACACTCAGAATACTAGACACTTTCCTTGACATTACAGTTTTGTGATGACAAAACCCTAAAGAGAAGGGACAGAGTCCCTGGTGCGCACCAAGGACGAACACACGGGCCTCCGGATGCGGTCTGTGCCCTGTGGCCCAGCAGAGCTAAGAGACGTGGAGGAGAGGGGAGGGCACACTGGGCTTGGTCTGACACAGTGCCCGGGCACGGACGGGCAGCACCGCCGGGAAACGAGGCCCTTCTATCGACTCGGTTCAGAGCGTGAGAACATAACCCCAGCTCCTGAGCCTGGGACTCTTGCCCCTTCTCACACAACGGGTCTGGGGGCACACACTACGCTCTGGAATCAATGCTAAGAATCCTTGTGGGTGGAGGCTACTGACCTTGAGTTTTGAAGGGCTCAAGCCCCACCCGCCACCTCCACCCGAAACTCTAACCCCTTCACATGTCGTGTGCACCCAACGCAGCAGGGATGGTCTGCCCCAAACAATTCAAACTACATTTAATTCCAAAAAACCATAGTTTAACACCTGTCTTAAAATAATCGAAAATTTAAATTCTACATGGGCATTACTATAAATTATTTTTTTAAAAAGACCCACAGACATGGTTTAATTATCTAACAATGTTTCTAAAAATATCTACCTGAAGAACTTAACTAAAATTTTCTTAAATTGAAAATTCTTATTACAGCAGTGTTGTGCAGAGAGAGAATGTGATTTACCATTTGGCCTTAAGGCTGACTAGCCCAGCCATGAACAGGACACAGCAGTTTCTAGGGCACAGCAATTTGTAGGGTAAGAATTACACTGTGAATATTAACTGGGACTAATTAAAACCAGATATAACTCCTCTCTTTAGTACTAAGGGAATGTAGATAACAAAACAGCAATACCTTAAATCTTTCCAAGTTTTGCTTTCTCTCATGAGGCTTTCTGTCACCGTGAAGACAAACACAGGAGAACTGGTGTCCTTTTTTATCAGGTCCTAGTGAAAAGCAGATTAACCAGTTAACCTTGGAAGACATTACATCTGAGATCTTAAAAAAAAAACACTGGAAGTCGGGTTCAACAGCACCACCTCATTTCATGGAGATCTATGCCTGAACTGCCGCCTACCACGGCTAACACAATTAGGCACAGTGCCACTAAAATGGGCTCCATGGCCACTAAAATTGATTTTGCTTTGAAGGACATTTTAAATCACCCTTCCCAATCTGCAGGAGTAAATAAAGCAGTGTGCTAATGAAAATGCAGTAATAAGAGGAAAATCCATGTATACTCCAAGAACTTCACCCATACCATATAAAGTGAAGAGAGGTTATTCTTAGACAACCCAAAATAGGCATCATGAAGTCCATGCCCTTACTAAAGATCACATCCACAAGCCTGCTCTCTTCAAGGTGTTCTGAGCAACTCAGTTATCTGGTTTCCTGGCCAACCCAAATTAGGAAGACAGAGAAGTGCTACCTTAGGGGCAGATGCAGTGGTACCCGACCCTAAAGGAGAAACACTTCAAACAGACACAGGAACAAAGGGCAGTGCAGTGGGAACTGGGTGAGGGCAGACGGCCTCCACAGACCCTGCAGACAGCACTAGGAGAGCGCCCAGACTAACTGGGACAGGATTCAAGGAAACGGGACATTCTGGAAGACACCACCCAAAATGACGGACACAGAAACTAAATACGCAGGAGACAGAACAGCCAACCATAACTCCCAAAGGCACACACAGCGGAGGTCTCACTGCTTGCTGAATTCAGGTGGCTCGGGGAAATACAACTCCCAGGCCTGGCTGAGATGCCTACGGATTGGGGAGGGACCCTTCTTCCCTCTCTTAAACCATGGAACTGGGGACATATCATTTTAGTTTTAGAAATGGTTCAGGAAACTTGCTTTCTTAGCAGAGGCAACCAGAATATTTAGCAAAGGAAAGAAGAACTGAAAGATATTACTGATTGATCAACAGCATTCCGAACCACACAATCAAACTCCCCACTCTGAACTCAAGTGGACAGAAAGGAACATTTATTACGAAACAGTCACTCCCACTAAAACCACAGAGCAAGTGTGTTGGCCAGGGCTCATGAACAGTCAGTGGCTGCGCTGTGATGCACGTTGTAACGTGTCTTTTACGTGACCATTAGTTCGAGCTTTTAAATTGCTTAAATGTTCCATTTTTTTCACTTTTCTCTCTCTTTCCTGTACATCAATTATAGGCAGAGATGTGCTAATGTCCACCCCAGCATGAGAACTGCATTTCTGTTACCTTGCACATGTGTCCATTTTTATTTATGTATTTTCCAATTTCTGTGTGTTCGGATAGCAAAACTGGAAGAATTCTAACAGCGAGTGGCTGTGGTGTCACCACCTGAACTCTACCGTTTTATGCCTACTTCACCACGTCTGTCTACCCGTCCTTTCGTTAGCTCATCTTTATCTTTCTAATGCATCTCAGTGTGAACTGCGGCGTCGGCACACACTTTGGCCTGGGTGTCATTAAGCAGAGTGCAGGATCTGCTTAGGTTCCGTCGTTCTCCTTTTGAGGTGAAAGGTACGTTCAAAGAGATGTACGAATCTGAAGTGCAATCTGTGAAGCTGTCAAGTACATGCACCTACGCAGCCCAAAGCCCTGTGAAGACACCCAACAAGAGTGCCCCACGCCCGTCCCCCCACTCCCCACTCCCACCCTCCTGAGGACAGACACTGCTCTGGTTTGTTCCCGCCACAGACTCGTGTGACCCTTCCAGAACTTCCACGCATGGAGTCAACACAGTGTGCACCCTCTCGTGAGAACCCTCCCACTCAGCACGTCTGAGAGCCGCCCACAGCTGTCGGGTCCGTCAGCAGCGGCTGCCCCTTCTCAGGGCCGAGCAGCCTTCCAGCGGAGAAGTATTCTGTTCGGATGTGGTGCGGCCGTTCTCCCACTGACGGCTACTGAGCGTGCTCTTGGTGCTGGACCACTCCTGCACACGTCTCTCGTCAATATACGGTCTCGCTTTTCTTGGGTAAATACGTAGGAGTTAAACTGCTAGACTCTAAGGCAGCAATGTTTAATTTCACAGAAAAACTATAAGACTTTTACCCAAGTGGCCGTACCACTGTACATTCTCACCAACTGTCGGCAAGTGCTTCGGTTGCTCCGTACCCTCACCTATACTGGGTGTTGGGTTTCCAATCCGGCCGTTCCAGTGAGAGCACAGTGGCATCGCACCGCGGTTTCGTTTGCATTTCCCTCACGAGTGCTTATGTTGAGCTTATTTCATGATGGTTTACATATCTGACGTGTGAGCATAACATCAGAATCATTGTAGACTTAGTATTTCATTATATAGTGACCCCTTTATTCCTAGTAATATTTTTGTCTTGAAGTCTACTGTATCTCTTATTAATCCAGCTAGGTCTAGACTGCAGCAGCTTCTTTTGGTTAATATTTGAGCTGGTATGTAGAAGTATTTTTTCATTCCCTCTCCTTTCAATCTTGACACGTCCTCAGGTTTTATGTGTGCGTCTCGTAGACAGCGTACAGCGAGCTGTCACCCTGTCCCACAGCCTATGCCTCCCAACAGACCTCAGTCCAGCGGTGCACAGGGTCTGGGAGAAGCAACGCTGGCGCGAGTGGGGTCAACAGGGTAACAATGTGGGTGTAGGAATAATTTATAGTTTCAATTTGAACATTTCACTAAAATGTCATTCGGTGTGCTTGAGTGTGATATTGTTATGTTACAGAACTACACTCTCATGACTCTGTAATAAAAGGGGGGCATTATTTGTGCTGGACCCTGTGTTTTATAGTGCTCGTGCATCTACTCAGATTTCCACCAGCTACCTTACTCTGTAATTTCTGACTGTTCTGCTCCTTCTCATTCCCTCCTTTCCATATATCCTGATTTAGAAGACATCATTCTACTACTTAATGACTACATTTGAAATTTAACATTAGTCAACGTCTATGAGTTTTCTTTGCTTGATCCCTCTACCTTTTTCACCCAGCCCCCGCAACAGCTGTCAGTCTGCTCTCTGCATCTGAGTCTGTTTCTATTTTGTTCATTAATTCCACACATGAGTGAAATCAAATGGTGCTTGTCTTCCTCTGACTGGCTTACTTTTCTCAGCAACAGCAGGGTGCTGACCAGAGGGAAAGGGGATGGGGGAGATAGGAGAGGTAAAGAGGAGAGATGGTGATAGAAGGAGACTTGGCTTGGGGTACTGAACACACAGTACATTATACAGATACAGTGTTACAGAACTGTACACCTGAAACATATACCTTAATTAACTGTCACCCCAATAAATTAAATTAAAAAAATTAAGTTAATCAATAACTTCACCCTTCTCCCAAATGGTGTAAAGTCCTTAAAACACCGTTCACATTCACCGCAGTGACACCACCTCTGCAGACAAGGCTCGCACTGTTCCTCCTGGGGTCCACCTCACGGAAGAGGCCCAGGCAGCACTCACACACACAGCGCAGCATCACTGCTTTGGACTCCGTGTGAGCATCCAGACTGGTCAACGCACGATGGCCTAGTGAAGGAGGGAACAAGCACAACCTGTTTCAAGCAGGGAGACCTTACCTCCTCCCTGCTGCATGAAGTACTGCTCCAAGTTGTCACAGTCAATTTTGGTTCTGCAGAAGATGATCGCTTGGTCCATCTTGTGCTCCTTGATGGCCCGGATGGCATACTCCCCCTTCAGGATCTTAATGGCTTCGGACCACATCTCTTCAACAGCACGGTAACAAGAAACAGGGGTTCAGTCCGACACTGTCACGAACACACGTTACTAGTCACAGACTTACTGCTTAACTCGCCTTAACACTCTGCTTCAATTCAAGTCACAGCAACAGGAACAAGACAAGACAGGCTAACCCATTTGCTCATTTACTTGCTTTATTATCCCAAGTCTTTATTATTTTTGTTGCTTTTATCTTCAGATTTCCTGTTCTATTTTTAAAGATCACCTCAAGTTCTTCAAGAGGGTAGACAGGACAGACAAACCAATTTGTTTCCAAACGCTTCAGCTCATCGTGTTGATGTTCTTTGCTTACCTGCGCTGTTAGCTCCCGGTCTTGTGTTATCTTTTGCATGCACCTCATCTGTCTACACAGGGAAAAGAGGAACAGGGGTGGGCGTGGTTAGGCAACAGTTCAGAACAGGTGTCATTTTTTAACGAACTGACAGCGTGTCAGACATTCACCTCTGTAACCTGCAGGCAAACTGTTCTTCAGATTCTGAAAAACTCGGAGGCTAACCGATTTTAAATGTGGTAATAAAAATACAAGTGGTTTTTAGAATTTTGTGTATTCACAATAAACACACACTTACATAAAGGAGTCTAGTAACAGTGGATGAACTGACACAATGGACACAAGCAACTGATTTTCTTAAAAAATAGTGCACATCAGGAAGACACTAAAATACTAAAAATGGAAATCACTGTATCTGAAATTAGATCTACATACAAGGCCTGTCCAGAAAAAGTCCAGCCATTGTTAATATAAGTAGAATGGTTTGCGCAACATTGATGCCACCTGCAGCCAAGGAGAATGACTGGAATGCACGTGCGTGAACAATGACAACTTCACTGTACTAGTCAGTGGGGCAGTAGCCACTGGTGAGTGAGCGTGTGCACTGTGTGGCCATCACATTCAAAATGGCCGAGCAAGTAGAGCCATGAATCTGCATCAAATTTTGTGTTAAGCTTGAACATTCCTCTACGGATTATTCAGATGATTCAGAAGGCCACAGCTGTGGGCAACTGGTGATTGGCAGCTTCATCAGGACAACATGCCTGCTTATGCATCATGTCTCATACCATCTGTTTGAGCAACATCAAATCACCCAGGTAACTCAGTCCTCCTACAGCCCAACTTTGACACCCTGTGACTTCTGGGTTTTCCCAAAACTAAAATTACCTTTGGAAGGGAAGGGATTTCATACCATCAGTGAGATTCAGGAAAATAAGATGTGGCAGCTGATGGTGATTGGGAGAACTGTGTGAGGTCCCAAGATGCCTACTTTGAAGGGGATTGAGGCATGATTGTCCTATGTACAATGTTTCTCATATCTGGTGTCTTCTTCAGTAAATGTCTCTACTCTTCATGATGTGTGGCTGGATACTTTCTGCACAGGTCTGGTATATAAGTAACCCTATTTATTTATAAAAATCGTATCAAATGCAACTTTATGTAGACAGAAAGATGAGTCCATCACTAATTCCATGCCTTAAAGGCCTAAACTTTCCCTGAACTTTTGCTGGACTTCTCTTGACACAGGTCCAATAGCTGGTTGTTCTTCGTGTCACTAAGAGTCCCAAGTTACGCGAGCGTATGACTGCTTCCTTCCATGCAAATGTTGACCTCATACAGTACTTACTCTGATGTGGTTTTTCCCAAGCCTCTCCCAGAGCCTGTCGGCTTTGGGATTCACAGGGACAACGACATGGTGCACGGTGTCTGGCACCGAATCTTCTCCTTTCAGATCAACCCATGTGGGGAAATGCATTATCTTCTCAGACAGTTTCTTGACATCAAAAGAATGCAAAGTAGCAGAGCAAACAATCACCTGAGAACAGAAAAATCCAAGTTTAGACAAACATTTATTTTATGATAATAATTCCACCAACAGTACTCATGTGGGCCACACCAAACACTGGCCTGGAGTCTAACAACAAGTTCAATGCCTCCCTCTGTAGCAGCCCCTCGTGGGCTGACCTTGGGCAGATTAGCCTCTCTGAGCTGCAGTCCCCTCGCTGCCACAGAAATCATGGCTTCTGTTCCTCAGGGTCCTACACAAACTAAGATGAAAAGTTCTGAAGATGTAAAATTATAAATTTTAGACTTACCTAAAAACTCACAAGCTTATCTTAACCATATTGACCTCTATCCCTTAAAAGCTTCTACCTATGAAATCCTCTCTAAAAGAAGAATGAGAAAAATAGGTGTAATATTTGAAGCCATAATTACTAAAGAGACAACTGGTTTTTAACAGCTCAAGATACTTTTTCTGCAAACAGAAAACAGTACTCATAGTCGGGAATATAAACTCTAAATGCTCTGTAGGAAAAAACACTAAGAATTTTACTATAGTCTTCTATAACACCTAAGTAATTTCCTGAAATTCCCTTCTTTATTTCTAAAAGCACCTTTTAAGACTGTTTCCTCTGTGTGCACTACTTAATCAAGTACTAAAGAAAATGTTTATGGAGTAATCAGAAAACACTAAAATAAGACATAAGTCAAAGACAAGACATTACACTTTAACACATAACTATTATGTGTTATAAAAAAGTTTATAACGATTATAAACTTTAAGATGACCAGTTGTTTTTTACCTGAAGTCTTTTTCCATCAGAGGTAATCTGAGGAATCTGACTGTGAATCCTGTTTATAAAGTCAGAGTAACCTTGAGAAAGAAGCCCGTCCTGTAGAAGAAGCGAAGAAAAAAGCAGGTTTTTAAATTGGTATCTGAATCTATCTTTTTTAAAACAAATGTACCATGTGAGATGTGGAAACTGATTCACAGATACATGTCCCTGCATTTTCTAAATGATTATTTTCTATTAAATATTTAAAGACAAGTTATAAATTTAACTTTAAATCCCATATAACTAAAATATGAAGAAGCTGACAATAAAAAGTCCAAAAACCATACTCTAGCATTCTAGAGCACATACAAAAGCTCCTACCACATGTCCTTAAGCATGTAATTTTAATGTGGAAAACAAAAACAAAAGCCTGTGCTAAAAATTACGTCAACCCATCTTGAAAATAATTTGGGAGTATGTCTCAAACATATTAATGTTTTTTCATACACTTCATATTTTACAACTATAAGGAAATAATTTGTAATGTGTAAAAAATTATGCACAAATATAAATAACTATTTTAAAAGAAAAACAAACTTATGTATTTAATAACAGGCATAGTTAAATAAACAATAAAGTATATATAACAGACCATTAGACAGCCTTTAAAAATCTTTTACAAATAATATGAAATATGATACATTAAAAAAAGATTTTAGATTTCTCAAAGCTTGATTTCAATTACATAATATTTACATACATATAAGGAGTGAATGAAAATATACCAAACAGGTAACAATGACTATCTCTAGGTATTCGAATCATGACTAAATTATATTTTTAATTCATTTTTCATATTTTATCTCCAAAAATAAAAGCAAACACTTTAAAAAAGCATAACTATATTTCAACATACGGCCTCATCCAGGACCAGGAATCTGACTTGGGATAAGTTCAGCTTTCCAGTCGACACCAAATCATCTAGTCTTCCCGGGGTGCCAACGACTATATCCACCTGGAAAACACCAAGAGAAGCTCCGGATGAAGACTGAAGCACCACTATGTTACCTTCAAGTACTAACCAACAAAAAAAACTTGTATTATTAACAAACTTGTGTTGGTTTGAGATTAATCTGAAGAATTTGGCCAACCGAGTTTGACGTCCTTAAATGCTGCATTCAGTATAATATATAAAATTTGTACGTTTGAAGCAAAAATCAGATGAATTTATAGGAGCTCTGAAATCAAATCCTGGTTCCACCACCACGAAGCTGTGTCTTCTAGTTTCAATCTTCGCATTTATGAAAGAAGCAACGAATGCCTCCTCTGACTTTGCAAGGTGACTGTGGGGTCAGAGACGAGACGTGGGAAGCACTCGAGGCCGTGTGCCGGGGCTTCAGCACCCAGGCGGGCCTGACGACAGTGACGGCTGACTATCTGGGGAGACGACAGTGATCACCACTCGCCAAACCTTAAAATAAGCAGGCGCCGTGCTGACATCTTGTAAGTACTGTGTCATTTCGTGTTCCCACTAAGGTAAATACTACTATTATTACCCCTATTTTTAAATGAGAAACTGAGGTTGAGAATATGAAAGTCAAAGGCATTTAGACTTGCAAGAAGTAATATCTAAACAAGGATTTGAATATGAGAAAGGTCTGATTCAAACAAGAACAAGTTTTACTTAACTTTTTGTTATAAAACTTTCACATATACACACAGAGAATAATATCGAGCATAGTTTGATTATAGTAGGTCCACACAACTAGCCACATTTCCCATTCTCCTGCCTCTACACGTCTTGTAATCAAGCCCACAGGTTAGTCATTAGGACCGTGGGCGCCAAAGAAGGCTCCACACATGAGCTGTAGCATCTCGTAAGCCCTGGTGCAACCTGTAAAACCGGGGAAGAGCACCGGTCTGAGCAGCTGTCTCGAGAACTAAGAAAATGCACGAGGCACTTAAGAGAGTGCCTGGCCTGTCCCAGAAAGCAGTCAATAAAGGTTAGGTATTTTTAAAGTGTATCTGTGGATGGTGCATATAAACACAAACAAGGTATTACATAAAATCATTAGATAAACTAGACAAGTCAAAACTTCTGCTCTTTACTGATGAGCATGAAAAATCACTTCTATTCTCTTTTACTTGCTTTCCCTCCTCAGACTAAGAGGTAACTCTCTCCTGACAAATTCATCCCTCCAGCCTCATTCCCTCCCCGCCCCAGCCTTTGGAAACGTGGAATACCGTGCTGGATGAACTTGAAGTTGATCCATTAAAGGCACTCATATTCCCATGAAAAGCACAACAGACATTTCTGAAGGAATTGCTTCATATGCAAGTCTCAGTTCAAACAGGAGAAGCTAGGGAATACTGTCTGGAAACACAAAGATCAAATCTGTTCAGTGCGCGAAGAATCTACTCCGTGCCAAGCACGGTGACAGGGCCGTGCAGAGCAGTGAGTGCAAGGCCACTCGGATGCTACGTGCACATCTCTTCAGTCCAGGATCTGACTGACACCCTGAGTGAGTTTCCTCCCTCCTGGATTTCAGGAGGTGACGTCGGCATGAGAACAGGCCCAAGGTCGCTCAGGTTTAAACAGGAAAAAAAATTACTCGGTTAAACTGGAAAAGCTTGAGAGGTACATTGATGTAACTTGTATAATGATGCCAACTACTGCACCAGCTCATATGCACAAGCCTTTTAAAAGTTAAACAGCTCTACCCTTGCTCCAAAGCTGACCTCTGCCGCAGCATGTGACACACAAAGGGCTGAGGCCGAGCCAGAGAACGCTGGGAGGTGACAGAAGTAGCCGGTGAGGTGAAATGAACAGAAGGAGAGCACATTAGGTCCCCGAAGTGGAATGAAGTTGAATCCCACCAAGAGAGCTACGCGACCACACTGCCTTGACCCTGCCATCAGCTTCGGCCAGTCCCAGACTTTAGACGTGACTGATGAGAGCAGAGCTAATTCCCTAAAGCTCTGTAGCTGAAAATATGAGTTAAGAAATTTAGTGACTTATGAAGAAAATGGATTTAGGTTTAAGGAGCCAAGACTGGGAATGAATATATTAAGTATCTCTTACAAGCACTAAAATACAACACACTAAGAACATATTAAAGCAGTATTACTCTCTTAGAACAGTGTTAACAAGTACAGTATATGATTCCTTGCTCCTAATATGCCATACCGTGTCAAATCTAACATCCAGCTTAACATTTCACTCGATGGACACCAATGTAATAGGAGGGAGGAGGACATGCTTGCCCTCAATGACCCAGTCTGGGGTGGTTTACAGGGAATGATAAAGTATTTAGAGAAGGAAGTGGAAAAGAGATTTGTAAGAAGTTAGTTCATACATATAAAATATCTTATAAGGTTCTATGTACACTTAGCTTCGTAGACTTGATGAGTACAGTTAAGAATTTCTCAAACTTCCCCCCAAGTAACAAAGATCACAGGGGGAAGACCTTAGCTCTGTCCTTTATAAATGCACGGCTAAGCACAGCCTGTAGGACTTCCCCTTACGTGTCCCTGAACTCACCTTCCCCTACTGGAACCACGTCTCATCACCCTTCACTCACCCCAGGGACCTCTGCCAAAACTGCTACCCTTCTCTGCAATCCACTCTCTCTCCATGTCTAAATTCCAGTTTCTTCTTTTTCAATTATCCACCCCTCCTTTCAAAAAAGAAATGACACAATTCAAGTGATGACATTCTCTGGTGTTCAAAAGGTAAACAAACAAAAAACTGACTTATGCTGGTATTCTGCATGAGGGGTTTGAAAGAGACTACGTTCTGAATACTTTTGGGGGAAAAAAGGCATACCTGCAAGATGTCTTTGAATAAACACATTCTTTTTTTACCTTGTTTTAATTTCAGCATCTCTTGATTTTTCTTGAAACACAACTACACTGCCAAACAACCACCCGTGATGTTACTTTTTAAAAATGAACAGCACAACTTACCCCATTGTCTAGGACAGACAGCTGATCCCGAGCTGCAACACCTCCAATGATCAGAAGCTCCCTGAAATAAATACCAGAATTAACAATGCGCGAAAGTATTAAAGCATGCTTTACTGTATGATTTGTATCCACTTCTTTTAGGTGAAAGTTAAAGTAAGTAACTGAGGAAGAATCCCCGTAGGTGCTGAAGGGTGGGGAGTGAGCTGCATGTGAAAGCACGGGGCACAGAGAACACCAGGCCTCATCTCCCGGGCCTTCGGGGACTCTGGGTCCTGCCTCCACACACCTGTCCAGACACGTGTGCAGGTACATGGCTGCGTGTGTGCAGAACATCTCTGGAACAATATGTAAGTGCCCCTCCTAAAAGTGGCCTTTAGGCAGAATAACTAAAAACTGGGGGGTGGGGTAAAAGGAGACATTTTTTAATAGGATATTCTTTGGTTGTTTAAATTTTTTTCATTCAAAATACTTCAAAAACAATGTTTAGATTTAAAAAATTTATCTTATGTCAAGGTAATTCAATGGGTGGAAAAGAACAATATTTGTAACAAATGGTGCTAGAATAAATAGATACGCACAGGCAAAAGAATGAAGTTAAATCTCTTCTTTATACTGTACCCAAAAATTAACTCGAAATGAACCACAGACCTAAATGGAAGACCTAGAAATATAAAACTCTTAGAAGAAAACACAGGAGTAAGTTTTCATGATTTTGAGTTAGACAAAGTCTCATTATAGACAACACCAAAAACAAAACCAACAATTAAAAAAAACCAGATAAATTGATATCATCAAAATCTAAAACTTTTGCATTTCAAAGAACACTATCAAGTGAGTAAAAAGACAACCCACAGAATGGGAGAAAATATTCACAAATCACACAGCACAGGGCACAAGTAAGTTCAGAGTTGTGAGTACACAAAACACAGAGTTTACTCTTGTATCATTTACTCACGACTGTGGCATTTCCCATGCAAACAACTGTAAACCTGCTTCACCCATCCTGTGTACACAATGTGTGTGTGTGTGTGTGTGTGTGTGAAGAATTCTTAATACTCAACAATGAAAAGACAAATAACCCCACTGAAAACAGGCAGGGAATCTGAACAGACATCACAAGTGGCCAATCAGCACGTGAAAAGATGCTGGACGTCACCAGCTACACAAAAATGCAAATCAAAACCGTAAGAAGAAACCACTTCATAGCCGTTGGGATGGCCACAGTCAGAAAGACAGACAGCAAGTCTGGTGAAGACACGACCCTCAGACGTTACAAACAGCAATGCCAAATGCTGTTGTCACTTTAGGAAACAGTCTGGCAGTTCCTTAAGTGCATACATTAGAGGAACTCAGCACTGACACAAGAACAGCCCTGCCCCAGGGAATGGAATCTGAGGGGGCGAGTGAGGCTGTCTGCGTCTGAAACAGGGGCACCGACGGATGTCAGCGGCCAGGACTGAGGCGAGGCGCACACAGTAGGTGGCAGCCAAGGAGGGAGATGGAGGGGCCGGTGCAGCCAGGTGCGCTTCACAGAAAGACCCGGACTCAAGTTAGAGCTTTCAGAGGAAAGGCTCATTTGTACTGAATACCAAAATAAGTATCCCACAATTCACCATCTTAGGAAACTGACTTCATTGTCATGTTCCCTTCCAGCCTTTGTCCACAGACATATTAATTTTTGCACATTACATACAAAAATCAACTCATGCTAGCATTTTACATTCTTCCAAAAACACTGTCTTACGAACAGCTCCCAGTTTCCTATACTAAACAGACACCCTAATTGCATGCTCCTAGAGCAACTTTCCCCATCACATCTGCAGGGCAAGCCATCACACTGGTTTGCTGCCCCCACCCCCCCGCACCGCCCATGGTCCCTATACTCCCACATATTATTCCACGGCAGCACAGACCAGTTCTCAGTTCCAGCCCTGATCCCTTGCCTAAGACTCCACACACAGTGGTAACATGTTTCCATCCTGAAAATGAATCAGAAGTTAGTTTACCTAAAAAGTTGTATTAAATGTCATTTATCCCTGAGTACGTTTTACTTCTAAGAAAGATCAGTATAAGAAAGATGGGACTGCACGACACCCATCATTCCAAGTTCCTGAGATTAGACAGCGGTGACCACGGCCTAGCGAGGTGCCTTTCCTGAGGATGACCAGACCTGTACACTCTAGAAGTGAACTGTACAGTGTGGATCGCGTTTCAGGAAGAAAGCAGTTCAAAGTAAAGTGAACAAAAATCAAGTGGCAAGTCAACTGAGAGATTTACTTATATGATATGGCCTTCCCCAAATTAAACGGGATTCTACTGAGCAAAAAGTTCCACAAGATCACTGAACTTACAGTAGAAAGGGCCCTCTAACGAGACAGTGACCGGTTGGAGGGGCCAGACGAAAGACGGCCACCACGGCGGACAGGCCAGAGCCGACCGCAGAGCAAGGCACCACCCTGCTACAAAGGGAGTGACCATTTTCTATGCGGATGAAGTGGTGAATTTGCCAGTGAATGAAATGCTCTGTTTAAAAAACTAATTTTTACTCTGACACTGTTTTGCAGACCATGACTCTTCATGTGAGGGGCACAGGAAAAAACCTCAATTTTCTTTTCTTTTAAATCAAACTTATCACTTAGGCAGTTTTATATAGAAACTAATTGGTACTATATGTCAAAGTTAAGTAAATTCTCATGCTTACATGTGTGTATGCATACACATAGAATTTCCACCTCACTTTTTCTACCTTGCTCTTCTTCCCAAACACCCCAAACCTTAAGGCAGCAAGCGCCTCAGCACAAGCAGAAGCTTTACCTTAATTTCGGGTTGTCGACGTATTTCTTAAACTGCTTGACGTTGTTCAGAGTCTGCTCGGCTAACTCTCGGGAGGGCTCGACGATGAGGGCCTTGGGAGCGTTGGGCAGGAACTTGGTCTGGGCCACCTGCGCACTGCCTTGAGAGGGTAGAAAGGATCGGGCACAGTCTAATCACACCTCAAGGTGCCACTGTTTGTGAAACACGTGTGCAAATACTACAGTATCGAAACTGTAAATAACAATTTTCAAAAAGTGTAGGAGACAGTCAAACAAAATGCAAGATGGCTGAGATTCCTCAAATGAACTAAGGTTTCTTTAAAGCTATTGCAGTCAGTGTTGTGACAAAGTAAGTTCTGAAGTGCACTTCGAATAACTCAGATTAGACAGTACTTGGGTAAGAGCCTGACCTCTGGAGTCAGACTGCTTGGGTTGGAATTCGGGCCCACCAGTTACTTGTTCTGCGACCCTGGGCAGGTTGCTTCAAATCCCTCCTCCTCGAGTTCTTTGCGAAACGGGAGGAGTCCTACCTAACAGGGTCCAGTGAGGCTCACGTGACCTTTGTGCACTGAGCCAGTGTTGCGGCACTTAATACGTGCACGCTGTACACGCTGAACACCATCATCACCGGCACCCCAAAATGCCGCAGCAGAACCAGACACTTAAGGGTTTATGAGTCAGGTTTTGAAATCGACTTTTACTGATGTTTAAATACAGACGTGGGCCTGCAGCAGCAGGGAGACTACGAACTACTCACTCACTGGGAGAAGCCTTACCTGCCGGGGCTTTTGCCTGCCCCCGCCCCCCCAGCTGCATTACCTGTGTGCTGCGATTTGACAACGTAACTGTCTGGAGCCTTGGAGAGAGCTACAAAACCGTCTTTCGGTGGAAACTTAAAGTCTTCTTCACCAAAGTTAAATTTTAGTTCAGCGTTCTAGCACGGAATAAAGGAGAAAATGAAATTTCTTAATCAAATGGCAAACCAGCCAATAAATACACAACAATGCCCATCAAAGCAGCGAGGAGCACAGCGAGACTCTTCTGGCTGGATTCTCACCTTCAACACACAGGCAGGAAAGAGTGCTTGGTTCTTCAAATGTGGTGGTATTTCAAATGCCAGGCCAAGATCTTTTCCTTAAAAAAAAAAAAGGCAGGATAAAGAAGCTGGAACTTCCACATGCTCACCCCCAGCCTGCACCCGCCTGCACTTGCGTTCAGGTTTCCCTGCGTGCTGCCACGGGTGAATGGGCTGCCTGCTGCCGGCCTCGTCGCTCTGCTTACCCCTGCAGCTGCACCTCTGATGACTTCCGTGACCTCACCATTCAGATGGTCAGTATCCCAAACTCAGTAAGTCCCCAGCAGAACTCCTATCATCCCATTGGCTCCCTGCTACTGCCCCCACCTCCCACCCACCAGTCTGCTTTCAACACAGCAGCTATAAGGATACTGTCAACAAAAGACAGATGATGCAAACTCTCTACTCAGCACCCTAATGGCTTCCAATCTCACTCAAAATAACAAATTCCTATCGTGACCAGGAAGGCCCAAATGGCCCGGCCCCACCACCTCCCCCATGCTTGTGCGCTCCGGACCCACTGGCCTCCCTGCGCGCCCAGACCCCCAAGCACACTTTCATCTCAGGACCTTCGCATTTACTCCCCCGCCTTCCCGAAACACTGTTCCAACATACCTGCTCGGCCCACCCCCAACTCACTCAGGTTTCCCTGAAATGTCAGCTCACGCAAGGGGCCTTCTCTGCCGCAGTGTATGCACTAGTGCACCCCAGACCGCCATCGCTGTCCACCCCTCACCCTGACACACACGCTCCTTCCACGCGCCTGTTCCCACCTGACGCACTAGGTATCTGCTGGTCTCTCCCCACCAGCAGGGAAGCCCCCCAAAAGTAAACGTTGTCTACCCTGTCTTTTGCTGAATCTCTAGCACCTGCCAGGGTGCCTGGCACACAACAAATGCTCAGCAAGTATTTGTTCAAAAAAGGCAGAGAGGGAGGGAGAGGGAACTGAAGAAGAGGCTGAGAGAATTAAAAACCGCCAATACACCTTCCTGAACAAGATGATCCAGAGAGAGCTTACCGTTCTTGGAGAACTTGACATGCCCTTTGTCTATATCCAGGTAACACCCGATGGTGTCGTGCATGGTGAACTCCTAGGAAACCAGAAAGCCAAGTACTGTTAATGGAATGCAGATCCTGAAATAATGTTAAAAGTTCAAATACACCTGCATCGAAGTGTTAGTGGTTCAAAACACTTCCTCGAAGCTCTGATGTAGTTGTTGAAAATGCCTACTATGGCCTTGCATATAGAAGAGTAAAAATGTCTGACAGGCTTCTTTGAATCAACACGACTTTGGACTCACCAGAACCAGTAGTACATTTAGATCACCATGATTGAAAATAAGAAGTGAGAATAACATGTATTAAAGTCAAAGCCCACATCAAAATGGGGTAAAAACAGAAGACCAAATAGTACATTTTGGAGGGGATAAATTTCGTAGCATTCCTTCACTGAAGTCCAAATCCGAAGTACCAGTGGATTATACAGGGGCAGGCAAAAGTAGGTTTCCAGTTGTGAGTACATGAAAGTTTATCCTTGTATTAATTATTGTATATCGCTTATTATTATCAGCCTACTTTTTCCCACCCGGCATGCAGATAATCCACTTGAATTTGAGAATCATTTCTATACCTTCAGTCACGTCCTGAGTGACCAAGTAAGCACACAAGAGAACTCACTAATGCCATGATTAAAATCAATTAAACAACTTACCTCTCCATAATTATCAAATTGTTTATTATGGGATTTCTTTCCTGTTCCACCAAAGCCAAATCCAAACTTGTCAGTACCTAGATTTTAAAAATTATTTTACTTATGTGGTGAGAATAACATAAAATTAAAAGGTCTATAAACGAGGTTTACAAATTTATAACAACTTAAACAACCAATACGGCAATTCTTTCGCTTGCTGCAGTGTTCCAGAGAGTGAGGCGTGCTGACCCCTGAGTGACAGGGAAATCCCCCGTCCCTGCAGCACTGTGTGGTATGTATTCACGCCACTAACCTTACTCTCACTCCTGACTCACATTCTTCACCTGCGTGTCCTGATTTCATGCTGTTACACACTTTTTGGTACTACAAATCTCTTTTGGAACAGACTGAGGTACAGATAAATATTATTTCCATGTCTCTAAAATACACACTCTGTATGGTCAAGCTTATTATTTTGTTCCCCACGACACGAAACGTTAACAGTTCACAAGTATAAATGAATAAACCCCATTTACTTTGGAAACACTCACCGAGATCTAAGGAAGCCTGCATGGAAGACCACCCAACTCGGCACAGCCCCTGGTCATGGCAGGACACCTCGTAGTAGTGCTTCCCTGCAAGAGCGGACACGTTAGGGTCCGTCAGACCACGCCCGAGGTGCATGGGCCCCGCGCCACTGTCCCGCCCTTTCTGAATTACATTTGGTGCAATCCGATGAAGAGTTTAGGTATTGTAACATTACAAATCTGTTCAGACCCTTGACAAAAGGCTACACTAAGGACGTTCATTCACTAGTACATTACATCGCAAGTTCACGTGGGTCCAGACGTAGGCCAGTACCTTTCGTCAGCCCTTTGGTGGCTCTGCACCCGTGCCACTCCTTCACCTCTCTGCTCTGACAGCATAGACCGTCCGACCCGATCGCTGCATTCGAGAGAAACAGAGAACACCACACAGTCCAGATCACATAAACCCTGCATCCTGATGTATCGTTCAGTGTCACCAATATGGCAATTCCTTCACTGGTCGCACTGTTCCAGATGACAAGGCGTGCTGATTCCTGAATGACAGCACAATCTTCCCTGTGACGCAGTCCCCTATTCATCCCCTGGAGGGCCCCAGACACGCCGGGGACCAGTTTCATGGTCATCTCTTCCCTAGGGCAAGATTTTACCGCAACAAGTCCAGAAAGGACTCAGAACAGCACTGACCGGCACTAACAGTGGCTGCATTACCAACACAAACGTGTTGAGACACCCAAGGTCTGAGTTCTTCATAGAAGCGGACACTCACGGACGACACAGCACCCACTCTGAAATCCTCGCTGCTCTCACTTCACGCTTAAATCAGAGCCTGATCGAACACTGCACTCAAAGGAAAACGGGAACTGCGTCTGGCCTGCCTCCACCCCGCGACCCAGACACCATGAATGGAGAGCAGGAAAAAGCACACATAAGCAAACCAGTAGCTGTTGTTTAATATTACAATTCTGACAGATCAAGTTCTACATTACAGCACGGTCAGTGCTTACTGGTGCTTAACGGCTGTAAGTGAATCAACTTTTGTCTCCAGCACAGAGAAGCAGTTACTTCTGTCCTGGCTCAGGCTTGCCACACATACGCAGCACCTGAATGTGGGACACACTTTTAAAACAGAATCTCACCACACACTTTACTTCACTTAATAGAAATTCAATTATTTACTCTAAGTATAAATTCTTACTCAAAGGACACTACATTATAGAAAACTCTGAACTGTTTTAAAAAGTTCTTTAGCAATGGCAAATCCTTAAAATGTTTACATTTAAAATTCAGCACGCATATATACAGATATAAACTTTACTACGAACCACATGGTGGAGAGCAGCAGTTTGGGGTTTTCTGCCTGCCTGGCTGTTTCTGTCCTGGTCCCTCACACCCCCTCCGCATTTCCCAGCACCCCACTCTTCCTGACAGCCCCCGGTGACGGTCCCTCTAACTTCATCACTCAGAGTGCAGACTCACTTTCTGTGAAGGTTTCATAACACCTTCGTCTCTGTTGCCCATTCTCAGCAGCAGGCTCCGCTTTGTTGGCAGTTTCCCTTGTAAACAACGCGCCACCAAAGAGCTCTGTGTGGGGACCCTGGCGTGCTGCCACCTTCATCCCTAAGGGTCAGACCTTCTGGGAATGTACCTAGTTTTTCATTTCAACTGGTAATGCCAAACCGTCTCCCAAAACAGCGGTGACTCCTATCGGTTATCACCCTCTTGGATTAATATCAGTCAGACGGTACAAGATGGCATCTCGCTATAACCGTAATTTCCCTACATCCTGCAGGCCGATCTCGCACGTGTACTGCCCTTTGGACTGGCCCTGCAGTGAACTGCCATTCACGTTCTCTGCCCACTTTCATCACTGGCAGTCTGTCTCTTCCTGACCGAAAACAGGCATCTACCCAAGAAGTCCGTTAACAGTTGATAAGGATTTTTTCTTTCATCGACATTTCCGCATTCTCTCCATATTTACTGTCTCTTGACTTTTTCCTATGACATCTTTTCCACTTGTATTTCTTTGAATTTTACACAAACATACGTACGTCTCTCCTTTTACAATTTCTGACTTTCCTATTTGGATTAGGAGAATTTTCCTACTTCTAAAATGTTCATGTAGTATACACACATATACATTTAAATCCTAAATAAATAATTTGTTTTTAGACATGAGATGAAACTGATTTAGACATCAATTTCATGTTACTCCAGATGGATCATCAATTGTGCTGAAACCCTTAATGAATGATCCTTTTTCCCACTGAAATGTAGTATTTTTTCTACATACTAACATTTTATACATACTACGATCTATTTCCATTATATTCCATTGACTGTCTATTCCTATGCCATACTAAATGGTGAAACTGGAGTGACTACATTCTAAAATTTAGTAAATTAAATCTTCATTTACTATTCTTTTTCATTATTTTCTTGATATTCTCAGGTATTATTAAAAACCAGTTCCTGAATTATAAATGAGTTGCTAAAATCTGTCCACTCACCAAAAGCGGATCCTCTGTCATACGGGTTCATCTGCCACTTGTTGAGCACTGAACAAGTTAAAATAACAACAGTTACCAACAGATGTACGAAATCAAAAGCACTTCATCAAAACTAAAGCATACATTTTATATCTCATATAACAATTCCTCTAGGTTCAACTGTACACATTATCTGAAATGTACGAGTAAAAGTGTGGCTGTTTTTATTAGCAGTGACGCAGTGACACTGAAATGGAAAACGGAACAGGCTAAAGGTAACAATCGCTGGCCCCCATGGGGAGGACGCCTTTCCCCCGCTGCTTCAGTGCCCTCTGCAGCCGACGGCACTGACCTTCACCGTGACTGCGAGGGCTCTGAGACAATGAAGTTCTGGCAACCACACAAGCTGCCTTCGAACATAACAAACGTAATTGGCTAGCGTATCAAGATCCAATTATCGTTTTATCATTTTTTAAAAAGCCCTTCATCTTAAATAATTCAATAACATATTCGAAAGTCACAAAATGTTTCCTCCTTACTTTAATGGAATTAGCATTTTCCTTTTCTACATGTCAACAGTACATGGATAATCAGAGGATCATAACAGCTACAGAGAAATCTACAGGTTTTCAGGCCCAAATTCCCACCCAAAGTAGAAAAACCCTTTCTCAATTTCTGGTCAAACGGTATCTAGCATCTGCTTAAACACTCGGAACATGAAGAACTTTCTCTTGAGGTTCTCTCTTCCACTGTTGGCTCAGTCTGGCTACTCAGAAGTTAAACAGAAACCTTCATCTACACTATTTCTAACTAGTCCTGGTCCTCCTTTCTATTGAACAATTATTTTCCCTTCAGATCCTTGCACTGATTTAAGAATTATCTCTTTTACTTGTGTCTCCACATTTAAATATCCAGTTTCTTTATTCCTCATAGAACATGCCTTTTGGAACTATTACCATTCTGGTTACTCTCTGGAAGCGTTCTCTTTTATAACCATCTCTTATTAATGATGATTTACAATTATTACAAGTTTTGAAATTATTTTTGAACACACCCATACTCTAAACAGTTCATATCCATTATCTGTCTCACCATTCACTTGCAAACGAGTTCATTTCACCAAGTGTATCACACTGTCACGTTCAAACTGCTGAGAAGAAAGTGCCGACATGCCAAACTCACTCCACTTAAGCTTATAATTTTGTTACAATCCCACTTAGCATTGTGAAACAAAAGTGACTTAAATTATGGAATTGTCTTAAAATATAACAAAACCACAGATTACTCAAGATAGAATGGAATTCAGGAACTATTTAACCAAGGCAACATAATTTAAAGATGAAGAAACTAAGGGAGGATTGTTCATGGTAAAGATGGGACCAAAAACCCTCTTAAAGGAACGATCTACACGCAGACAGAATTGAAAATAAACTGACTTCAAAATTTACACTTTACATTTCAACTTCCTGAGCTCCTCCTTTCTTATCTTAAATATTTCCCATCACCAATAGTTTTCACTCCATCAATTATTTGTAAAAGTCCTTCCTTAATACCTTTGTAAAACATTGTGCTAACTTAATACTAGGCACAAAAAGACATCAAGCTAAAAATATTAACCTAACTAATGAAAGGTATCAAGTTAGTAAAAACATTAAAACAACTAAATGTAATTCCCCAACTCTAGCGTTTTCCCATGAGCATGCTAGCACTCAGGAGGGACGCTCTTTCACTGTTGTCTAAGCTCTGGAGGACACTGAGCGTCCCTGTTTCCAGTGTGCCCAGGCCAACGCCACCCCTGGACACTGACAATAACCACCCACACCCAAACCTCCCGTCTGTACATGCCAGCGATGAGAGCTGCTAATTTACACGGAAGAAAAATGTTAACATGCAGAAATACCTGAAGCGCCAGTCTTAATCGTCGTTTTTCCTTTCCTGCCTTCCTGCTGGTCTTTCAGAGTCTCATACACGATCTGGATAACGGGAATGCTGAACGCCTGCCAAAGACACGACAGCTCTCTGCACCAGCATCCAGATGTGAACGCCAACGGCACAACCAGCACACATCCCAGAAGTTACACACACACAGTGAATAATTACCCATATTTCAGATCGCCACTCTAATTTTATTTGCCCAAACCCAAAATACCAGCAAGATTCACAAGAGAGCTGACTGACAGTAATAGGAGGCAGCTCACATCCCCCCAAAAGAACAGAAACCTGATGAATGAACCTGAATGAAAGAGGAAAGATACTGTCCAGCCTGACGAACTGTTTCTCTCATCAAACAGGAGATTGACCCCCACTTGCAATCTCTTTATTATGAGAGCCGCTGCAGGGAATTTCAGAAGTGACTATAAATACTGAAGATAATGAACTGTTTCTCCAAGATGAGTTTATATTCTTAAAGCCACACTCTTACAGAAGTTCAGAATTAGCTGGCAATAATAACATCACTCTCAGTGGAAAGCAATCAATTTGTCACATTCTGGAGGAGGTTGTTTTATTAAACATTTCAGTCAAAAGTACTCTTCAAAGTTGCTTTAAAAATCAACTCTCACAAAGTAAGTCAATTCAAGTTTATTACTTACACCAGTTTTTCCACTTCCTGTTTCTGCAGCCTAAATGGGGAAAAAAAGCTGATTTTACAAATCCAGTTGTCAATTAAAGAAGTCAAATTAACTAATGATACCACATAGAAATCTCCACCATTAGCTAGTTTTACCTTACTTTCAGTGACTCCAGATTACTCAGGTCTGCTCGGGCAACTATGACTACTGCCGATCTTGCCACTTCCTTCCCACCCTGAAAAACCTGGTCTTCCCTTTCTTTCCCCATTGCTACCACTCAACCTAAGACCTCATCATTCTAACTTAGGTTACAAAAGTATCGTAACCGTATCTAAGCCCTCAGAACTATACAAGCTACCACCAAATTAGTCTTCATAAAAACACAATTCTAACCACGTAACACATCTCTACACGAAATTTCCAATGATCCCCAGTGCCAGCAAACACCCCAATCCTTTACAGGACTGAAGGGAGCACCCGAATCTGAGCCACTATATGTCTACCATCTCATCTCGAGTTCTTCCCCACCAGACACATGTATTTTATGCTTCCATTTAACTGAACGACCCCAGGATCAAACCTGCATTCTCCTCTTCACTGTTTTCACAATGAACTCTCTATCTGGAGACCATCCTTTTTCACTCCCTTGTCCAAAATCTACTTCCTTCAGGAAGAGTCCCTCGTGACCCCCTCCTCCAGAAGGGCAACTGGCCCCCCCTGGAACTCCATAGGACTTTGCATCCCTTCTCCCGGTGCCACACTCTCTCTTTGCGAAAACTATCTACATGCACATGTCCCTGTGGTGCCGGGTGTGAGCTTCTCACGGGCAAAACTGCATCTCATGCACCTTTGTTTCCCCATAGCTTCTACCTGTATTTGAATATAGTACGTGCATCCTAAATGTGTGCACATAAATGAAATTAATTTGGCGAAAATCTTATTTTTAAGCCTATGGAGCTCCAACAGTGGTACACAATCAGCCCCCAAAGTGTGCGTGCCTGGCTCCCATCCGGCTCGCCATCCTCCAACATACCATAAGCACATCGCCGCCTCCTAGGATCAACGGGATGGACTCCGCCTGGATATCAGTTGGGAGACTAAAAAAACCATAGTTTCAAAAATTTCAGTTAGTAAGAAGAAAAATCACCTAACATGATTAAGGCATATTAAACTATAATCCTAAATGAGAATTTTATTTGGTAAATACTACCAACCTTTTTCAGCTAGGAATATATCAAAATTTAAAAAGAAAATGTTCTATAAGTTAGAGAATCACAAGAAACATTGAATTTCATTTAGCCAGCTACGCCCAAAAATATTTGATAATATTTAAAGAACTGTTTGGATTATAATGCATTGTCGCTGCAGATACACTTAAGCTTTGTGAACTTACAGCCAATCCATCTCTTCCACGGCTTGTGCAATTTCAGGCATAACACCCATCTCTGAAAATAAAAATTAATTTTGAAAACCACATATACTAAACTGAAATCATACTGCTCTTAAAATTATTGTTCGTAGAACAGAGAAAGGGCTTGGAAGCCCAGCTCAGTTACATGGCCCCTCCTGAGCTGGTGCTGCTGACAGGGTGTAAGTTTTAGAGAAAGGCCCAAGTTCAAATCCAGCTCTCACAAGCAATGTTACCTTGAGCAAACTATCAACCTGTTCTTTCCACACAAAACAGGGCTGGTATTACCTACTTGTAGGGATACAGGAAGATCACAGATAATAGGTCGCACATCTGGCACACAGTTGTCACTTAACACACAGTGTCCACCAGTGTCCCTGTGACTAGTGAAAAACCTGCCCGAGTTAGAGAGCCAGCTCTAAACCAGCATCTCGGCTGTTTCATCTAGAGATGACGGGAAATCCATATGCCTACAGAGCCCACATCTATTCATTTTTATTTTCCCATCACATTTACTGGAGCCATAATCAAAACTCTGATTAATGGAAAAGAAAGGGGCCAGTGGCAAAATCCTGGGTAATTGGGAATGTCACAGGAAGAACTGCTCTGTTCTTAATTGTTCACATATTTAAATAATTCTACTTCAAAGCCAGTCCTAAATGAATGAACTATTTCTGGTTGGATTTTCTCATTTTACCAGTTCTCAAATGAACTGTAGAGGGTAGTTACCTGGATTACTTACAGCTCCTTTCCGAATAAGAAGTGATTTTTATTTTGTCTGCATATATAAAAATGTGGATTTCATTGTTGTTATTACAAAAGTATACACAAGGTCTGTACAAAAAAAAAGCCCAACAACTGTTAATATAACAAGAACAGTTTGTGCACATTGATGTAACCTGGCAGCCAAGGAGAGTGGACTGGAATGCACCTGCATGAACAATGATGACTTCACTATACTAGT
The DNA here is from genome assembly GCA_004024845.1 of Tonatia bakeri. Classification (NCBI taxonomy): domain Eukaryota; kingdom Metazoa; phylum Chordata; class Mammalia; order Chiroptera; family Phyllostomidae; genus Tonatia; species Tonatia bakeri. The sequence continues at coordinate 149,584 of PVIA01001313.1, read as the reverse complement.
CAGTGGGGGCAGTAGCCATCGTTGTGTGAGCATGTGTACTGTGTGGCCATCACATTCAAAATGACTGAGCGAGTAGAGCAATGAATCTGCACGAAATTTTGTGTTAAGCTTGAACATTCCTCCACAGAAACTATAGGAATGATTCAGAAGGCTGCAGCTATGGGCAACTGGTGACTGACAGCTTCATCACAACAATGCACCCACTCATGCATCACATCTGGTACAGAGTTTTTTGATGAAACATCAAATCACCCAGGTGACTCAGCCCTCTACAGCTCAGATTTGGCACCCTGCAACTTCAGGCTTTTCTCAAAACTAAAATCACCTTTGAAAGGGAAGACATTTTTGACCATCAGTTAGATTCAGGAAAATACAATGGGGCAGCTGATGGCGAATGGGAGTCTGTATGAGGTCCCAAGATGCCTATTTTGAGGCATCACTGTCCTATATACAATATTTTTTGTATCTTGTATCTTCTTCAATAAATGTCTCCATTTTTCATATTACATGGCTGGGTACATTCTGGACAGGCCTCATATTCCTATTAAAAATTAATAATACTCAAATATTCCCAAGCTGCCAAATTAACCAATTTGGAAATTTTATGTTTCTTGTAACTATTTGTGAAAATACATAAAATCTACAAATGGAATATATCCATTGCAAAGGTAGCTTTTTCTTTGCCTCAGGTGAGAAGAATCATACTAGCAATTAACACAATAGACAGAAAACTACAATTTTATATAGTAAGCTAGTTAATATAAACATAGATGATGTAGGAATGTATAAAAATCTTTTTATTTCCTTTTTTTAAAGAGTTTTATTTATTTATTTTTAGAGAGAGGGGAAGGGAAGGAGAAAGACAGGGAGAGAAACATCAGTGTGTGGTTGCCTGTCATGTGCCCCCTATTGGGGACCTGGCCCTCAACCCAGGCATGTGCCCTGACTGGGAACCAACGACCCTTTGGTTCACAGGCCCACACTCAATCCACTGAGCCACATCAGCCAGGGCTAAAAATCTTTTTCAAAAAGAAAGGCTCTCCTAATTCTAAATCTCCCCAGAAAAATGCACAGATGGAAAAACTAATCAAGATTTAAAGCTGCACATCCAAGCCGACTTTCTAAGAACGGTCCTCACTAGATTCTGGCTGATTCTCTCTCCCAAAAGCAAACCGCGGGAACAAAGAGGGATGGCCTTAATCAGGCTGCACACTGCACGCGGAAGCAGCTCGTGAAACTGTTATCTCGTGAGCAGCAACCACACACTGCTTTCAGCAACCCCCAGACTTCTTGTTCCATTCTGGTCATGTTCTCTGCATGTTTGCTGTGAAACTATGTTTTCCTTAAATATAACGTTTTTAACAGTTATGGAAAAAATAGGAACAGTCATTCTTTAATTCTACATGTCTTTACTTCACAGGCTCTTCAAGCCTTTACCCAAGTGAACCTATAAAATGACAACCTGGGCCTGCTCTACACACCTTGGCTCTAAAGTCTTGCTTTGGGAGAGGGCTGGGGGGGAAATTAGCTACCAGTGAGTAAACCTCCCCTTGCCTCGTATTATGAGATGCAACTACAGCAATCAGAAATCCTGACTCATGGCTCAAGATGTGGAGAAAACTGAAAAAGTACAATAACATTCGAAGTCATCTTAATAGACTAAGAACATTAAAAAATAGAGGGCCTAACTTGATACACTTACTGCTATGTAAATTTACCATGTTTAAGTGTATGAAAGGCTTACTGTGGTTTCTTAAAATGTATAAACAGATGATAACAAAAGAGGTAAAAGTAACAACAGTTAGGTTTACCTACGCTACCTCAAATTCCTGTTTGAAATAAAGGAGAATATCATACAGCAAGTAATTACTTTTCAAAATTTATACTACGCTAGTATGTACAAGAATGAAAACGCTTTCCCTCCTAGCTTCAATACTATTTAACATTGGTGTTGACATGATAGCATTTAAGAACAAATATAACAGGTTTCTGTCTGGGAAGTTTATTTTTCAGAAGGGCCTGAAAAAAATGGACGGAGCGAGGAGAGCCATTTTCCTAAAGGCTCTCCTCCCCACGCCCTGCAGCGGGTCGGCCAGCCCGAGCCACTGTTCTCAAGCGCGGTAGAACGGTAAAATGTTCCCGAACACTACTGCCACGTCCGACAGGCAGGGGGCCTGGAAGCGGAGAACTGTTAAGGTCACGAGTCGCCGCCGCCGCCGCACTGTCTGAGCAGCCGCGGGTCCCCGGCGAAACAGCCAAAGGCAGACCCGTGAGGGAGAAACTGCAAGGGGAGGCCCGGGGAGGCCAGAGTCGGCACAACAGCCGTTAACCGCAACCCTGAGCGCGCAGAGCCGGCCTCTCCGGGCCACCGCGCGAGTCCCCGCTGCGCGCGGATTGAAGGCACGGCCGTGGACAGCTCCCTCCTGCACCGCGCAGCGCCTGTCTGCCCCCACCCCGAAGGCTCCCGCCAAATGCCCGAAAGCCCAGGCGCAGATCGAGCCGCCCGCACCAGCCCACGCTCCGCAGACGCACCCGAGAACGCCGCCATCTTCGCCCGTCCTCCGCGGCGCGGCTCGCGCTCCCTCTCTTCACACCGACATCCTGCGCTGTGGGAGCGCGCGCTTCCGGCCCTTGGCCTGCGGCTTTGCAGTTCCGGGCGGGGACCCAACCCGGGGAGAACGGTTCCGGCGCAAAAAAAAAAAAAAAAAAAATGACCCTCCCCCAACCCCAGAGCGCAGAACCAGTTCCCGAGGACCTTGTCAGGACCAGTTATCGTTAGATGTAACTATTAATCACCATTTGTTTGGCGCCTGCTGTGTCCTCGCGACCACAGTTCCACATATAAGGAAGCAGAGGAGGGTCAACAGTGGCCCAAGATGATTTGACGGCGGAACTCTGCCCTCTCCTCTCTCGCTCAGCCCCCGAACCTTTCCAAGATCAGCAGGACTTGGTAATAAGAGAATGACCTGGGCAGAAGGTACTGAACTCACTGGCCCAAAAACCAATACTAGCGAGTGCCGGGCACGCTATAGGTATCACTTAAAACAACGATTTAGGTCACCCGACCTCCTTGCCACGGTGTTCGACGTAGGATTAATAGTTTCAAGTTTACTGAAATTCCGAAATTAAGTTTTAACTCCTTTCCCTTTGCGGGAAGATAGGAAAATTAAATAAATGTTTAATCCTCCCCCCCCCGCCCCCACAACATCTCTGTCAGGTAATATTACTATCTTCAGATGAGGATACTGAGATTCAGGAAAGTTTACATAACTTATCTAAAGCCACACAGCTGCTAAGTGGCAGGGTGGTATATGAGCGACCCCTGCTACAATTTCAGGGTCCATGGAGTATCATCCGTAGCCTGCCACAGAAAGACACGAAGACAAGTGATACCCTCAGGCAAGATGTATGGATGGAGTTGGACTGTGGGAGCCATACTGCTTGCGTTTGAATTCTAGCTCTGCCACTTGCTAGCCATGTAACCTCAGTAAGTCTGGTCTTCAGTCGACTCATCTGTAAAACAGTCATGAGTAGTAGTACCTATCTTGTGGGATTGTTAGGTGGATTAAATAAAATAGGTAAAGCACCTAAAATAGTGAACAGCACTTGACAACAATTTGTGTTAGCTCTGTTATTGCTAATACATGTAACTGGATTCACCTGGTGCTCCAACAGCCAAGGCTAATACATTCAGGCCCACAGCTTCCCTCCTCCAGGGCCACCATTCACGTTACATTTTATATTCTCATTGTAGTTTATATAAGTTTATATGAATGAAAGCCACACACCCCACATTCCAAAGACAGGGACAGGATCACACATGATGGAGGACTTGCAGAACAGAAATCTGAAATCGGATTTTTGTTTCTTTAGCCAGTCCCCATCTTGAACATATGAAAGGCTTGAAGGTGCAAGTTAAAAGAAAAGATTTCTCTGCAGAGTGTCTTTGAAAAATGGTGGCATTTCTCCTCTCTCAGAGGAGAAAGCGTTTCCTAGGGTACTAACTGCTCAGAGAACTTTTGACCTCTGGAGCGGGGGCAGCAGGGCTGTGCAATGAGCACTGGAGCAGCTGTGGCTAGAGAGCCCCGGGGGCAGAGAAGGAAAAGCGACAGAGAGAAGGGGAAGGCTGTTGTGGAAGCTGACTACATCTCCAACAAGTATAGGGGAAACGTGACTTTTTCCTCCGAGGGCTAACGGGACCTGTGGAGAATGGACTTGAAGATTTCTGCAAACAGAATGTGCCCAAGAGAGCTGCCTGGAGAAACTAAATGATGCAGCAGACAGACCCCCTGTTGTATTCCTCTTATAACTGGGGAAGAGATATCTATCACCTGCCTTGAGTAAGTTGCACTTGGAGAACACCAGCCCAAGAATCTCCAAGACACCCACAAAAAGTACCCCCTGAGTGAAAGAATCAACTTTGAGTGTGACCGAGCCAGAGAGCACCAGAATCAGATCACCATGGCACAGATAAAGGGGAGTACCACGCCCCACAGCCCCTCCCCCAGCTCAGAAACAACAGCTAATGGTGGAGAGGGAAGAGCAGAGACTGACCACACCTCATTGCATGCCGGGGAGGGCGGAAGCTGTAATATTGGTTGAAGTTGTAGATTTTGATCATTAATCACACTGTTCAATTGCAGATATGAGGCTATCATTGTGATGAAAGTGACCAGACACCGCTTCATGATCTGAGAGTGACCAAAAAAGCTCTGGAAGATTCTAGAGGCTCCATCTAGGTCAGGGAAGGAAATAGCCCATAGAGAGGGGTTCAAGGTAGTGGATCATGTTTTCTGCTTATGATCTATCAACTTTAGCTCATTTAATATACTGCTTTAATAAATATAAACGAGAGAGAGAGAGAGAGAGAGGAAAGGAGGGAGGGAGGAACTAGACACTTAGTAATGTGAACTGGGACAAAGTGGAATTGGGTACCCTCCTTGGCAGGTAGGCCAAGATGAGGCAGAGAAAGGGCAGGCAACCCCTTCATCAAACCAAGAGACAGAGGATGGCTGCCCTCAGTCCAGTATCCTTCTGGTCCACTCTCTCCACAACACTCTGATTAAATAGACACCTACTAACCTGGCCACAGTCCTGGATCCCCGACCTGGTCCCAGAGACGCAGCCACTGTGCATAGTTTGGAGGGAAGACAACGACCACTAGGTGGCACCAAGCTACAGCTGAGCCAGGTGAAGTTTGAACCTGTCTTAAAACTCCCACCTAGGACTTCCCCTGGTCCCTTCCTCCCCCAGCATATTTCTATAACCTTACAGTAACCCCACATGTAATTGGATCTTTTGGATCCCAGTAATCACCCTATGGTGGAATTTTACTATGTTATTCATGCACCCAGAAAAATGTGCTCCATATTTTCAAGCTAGTTATGCTACAGCTTACTGCAGAACATGTGGTTTTGCTGCAACTAATAAGACAGGCCTCAGAAATATGCCCACCCTTCAGATACCCGGGCCAGTGAGAGTGGCTAGGCCCTGGGAAGGACTCTATGGACTGACCATCCAGTCATGAGATCCATTTCACCCTGGAGAGAGGTAAATGGAAGTCCCAGGTAGAGAATCTTTAAAGAGGAAAGACCTGGCTGGCATGGACCCTTCTTCCTCCTGGAACATGAACACGATGCCTAAAAAGGCAGCAGGGCGTCACGATGACCATGAAGGCTTCCTGCTGACACAACTGAAGCAGGAAATAGGACAATGCATCCTTGGTGACGATGGCGATTTAAGCTACCAGCCCAGGTCTGTCCCCTTCCAGACCTCTTGTGGTTCGAGAATGCCTTCTGTAGTTAAGAAACTGTGAATTATCTCTTGCTTGCAGCCAAACACATTCCTAACAGGTACAGAAAAGAAAGAAGATGGAACATTCATCAGTATGGATTTCATGTGATGAATCATTCAGAAAATGTTTCCAAATGCTCTAGAACAGAGTGATATGCAACCTACTGTGGCTACAAGGAGGAGGAGGAATTCGGCCTTGACATTTGGACTCAGTCATGAAGGCAACATCAAAACAATCTTTTATATCTAGTTGTTTATTCCCGACCAGAAATGAATATGAAACATGCCACATACAGTGCAGGACATGACCCTGAACCCAGCCTAGGGAATGCAAGTCCAATCAAGTTGTTTGCTTTGTCCTTTCATTGACACCCAACCCTTTCCCCAATTCCCATTCCCCTTCTGTGACCAGAAAAAGCAAGCTGTCTAGTTCCTGAAGGTCCAGCCACCAGGAATACAGAATCAGCAAGAAAGAGAAGTTATTTTTGTATAAAATAAGTTAATTAGAAAATGAAATATGCCCATTACCTTAATCCCCAAGCCTTTCTTCACAGTACCTGATACAAACCCACCCATCATTGCACACAAGTAACCATACCTTCTCTCTCCTCAAATACGGCCCAGGAAGCCTGTCCTCAGATCCACATATTAGGACAAGAGAGGCCTTGCTCTGGCTCCTGAACCCTTCAGTGAGGGGACCTGTATGGCAAGCCTTCCGTCAGTCAACTCTTTGATACAGCTCTTGGTGAGTTTCCTGATTCCACTCTCTTTAGGATGGCACCCACCAGACCCTCATGTCCACCTTCCTGCTTACTGCCTTGGGGTCATTTCACCCTATAGCATCTCAAACTATGTAGAATTCCTTTCATGTATCAGATTGCCTCTCACTGTTGTGTATTTTCTTATGTTGTCTCTCTCCCTAAAGCAGCCTCCCCTGTGTATTTTCTGTTATCAGTTACTGCATAATAACTACCCCAAAACTTAGTGTCTTCATACAACAACCAATTTATTTGCTCGTGATTCCATGAGTTGGGAATTTGGGCAGGGCTTAGCTGGATGGTTCTTCTGCTCCACGTAGCATTACCCGCAGTCATTCACTCAGCTGCACTTGGCTGCACTCAGCTGCACTCGGCTGGTGTCTGGGCTGGGCTGGAAGATCTGAGACTTTACTTCCCCAAGTGATGCCACAGAGCTCCCATACGTGGTCTCACTCCCTCCACATGGCCAACTCAGACCTTCTCACAGCAGCATTAAGTTCTAGGGAAGACAGACTTCCTACCTGGTAGCTGGGTTCCCAGAGGATGTGTTCCAAAAGTAGAAAGCGGAAGTGCATATTTCCTAAGCTAGCCTTGGAAGTAGTGCAATGTCCCTTCTGCCACATTCTGTGGGTCAGCGCAAGTCATAGGACCAGCCTAGATTCATGAAGAGGGGAAAGAGGCTTTACTTCTTGATGCAATGAATGGCAGAGTTTGCAGGAATCTATAATGTACCACACCTATCTTTTTGACAGACTCATTCATATTCAGCTCAGCTAGCACCTTGCAGCAAATCCTGATTAATGTCAATCTCTAAACTGCTAGTGTGCCTCAATAATTATTTCTGTTTTTCCTTAAATTTCTGACCTTTAGCTGGACATGTGGCTGTCCAAAATAAAGACTTTACTTCCTTGTCTGCCCTGATAGCTCGATATGGCCATACACCTTGTTCTAGCCAGCAGCTTATAAACAGAAGTATCCTTAAGGGAGATGGTACATCCTTTTGCTCTTCCTTCTCTTTGTTGTCTGGAATGGGGATGTGATGGCTGGGTCTGAGCAGCCATATTGGACCACGAGAAGAGAACTACATACTGAATATAGCAGTATGATAAAAGAGAAGTAGCTTGAGTCCCTGACACCAAGGAGCATCATATTAGCCAAAAGTCTGACTTTAGATTTCTTCACAAGAGAGAAATAAACATTTGTCTTTTGGGTTTTCTGCCCCACTTTGCTGACCTTAATCTTAATTTCTATATTCCCATTAGTTATCTCTTGCTACAGGACTTATTACCTCAAACTCCAGTGCCTTAAAGTGTAAACACTTATTATCACTTGCAGCTTCTATGGAGCAGGAGTTCAGGAGTGGTTTGGTTGGGCACTTCCACTCGGGCTCATTCTTGCTGCTACGGTCAAATTCCTGGATGGACCTCAAGCACGTGAAAGCTGGTGAGGGAGGCTCAGCTTGCAAAGGCAGCTGGCCCTGGTGACAGTTAGCAAGGCCTCTGTTCTCCACACGGGCCTCTTCCTGAATGTTCTCATGATATGGCTGTTGGCACCCTCCTCCCACCCCTTTGCCACCAAAACAAGTGGTCTTGAGAGCAAAGCAGAGTGAGTGATAGCTTTTATGACCTAGCCATCAAAGCCACCCACTGTCACTTCTGCACTATATTATTGGTCATGGATGCCTAGTCAGTGTGGAAATACACGAAGGTGTGAGTGCAAACAGACAAGGGTCATTTGGAGGTCATCTCAAGCCTGGCTTCCACACCCCACTTCTTCCCTAATGGACTCGGTATTTGTACAAGTAGTAGGTGATAATCCCTCCATATCGGGAGAAAGTATTTTCATACAGCAGCCTCTGGGGTAAATCACGTTCCTTCTAAACCAGCTATTGAATCTGTTGGCTTAGCTTACTTACCCTATTTTTCACACTGCACCTGATTCAGAGAGCAGTTTGGAGATAGCTCACGTTTAAACCTCCTCTTTTTCCCCCTGCATTTCCTCCAGCTTCTCAGCTGAGCAACAATTGTTGAGTTTTTATGCTTTTGTCAAAATAAGCTGTCAGAAATGGGTCCAGATATCTTAGAATGCAGCATCATTTTCACTGTCCCCGCTTTCACCTTACGGTGCTTGGACCAGAGGGGACTGGGCACTCGGGCATAAATCCAGACATCTGTAATTCCCTGTCCCCCGAAGAAGTGGCCATAAAGTCCATCATTCCAGATATATGGGGAGAGGGAGACAAAGGACAACCCAATGAGTTTCAGAGGGACTGTAAAACAGAAAAAGAGATCTCACTAACTGTGTCAGCCTCATTAGAAGCAAAACAGGCAGAGATGCAATTTATGGTTGGGTGCTGACCCGTGGCAGTGGCAGGCAGGAATGCCACTCCCTCTTCCACACTTGCCATCTTGAGTGCTCGTGAGCCCCTGTGGCTGAAGCTGATGGCTCTTGGGGAAAGGGTGCCGCTTTGGGAGTCTGAACAGGAGAACAGGGCCTGGAGGTTGTGGGCGTTTATGGATACATTATGCTCCAGACAAATGTTCTGAACCCAGATGCCCCAAATCTGCCAGGACCCTTGGGTTCCGGGACCTGCAGAAGACAGTCCTATTGCATAAGCACCCGGGGTGCAGGCTGGCTTTCTCCGCCTCCCTGTCAGTATCCACTCCACTGATCCTGCTTCCTGTCCATGCAAACTGGTCACAGGGTTTCTTATTAACAAAGCCTGTGATTTTTATTTAAAGCAGACTGAAACAGAACAACATGCTGTATTTTTAAAGGGGAGGGGAAAGGGAATAAAAGAAATGGTCAAGAATTCTTTAAAGTGCATGGATAAAGCAATTCTGAATATAGAAATGTATACTGCCTAGGCATACACCTGGGCATAGGTGCCTGTGATGTTCCAGTGATAAGACTGGGGATTTGGGAAGGCTCTGAACAGTGATGTTCCAGTTACTATGACTACGTGGCAAATTAACCTAAAATGTAGTGGCATAAGACATCAACTGATTATGTTCACAGCTTCTGCGGGTGGGGAACCTGTACGCGGCACAGCAGGAATGGCTTGTGGTCGTTCCTCAATACCAGGGCATCTACTAAAAGACTGGAAGGCTAGGGGATAGAATCATTTGACAGTGTCTTCGCTTATCTAACGGTTGATGCTTATGTCACTGAGACCCCAGCTGGGGTCCCTCCCTGTGGCCTGGGCTTCCTCCTGACCTAATGGCTATATTCCAAAGGCAGCCTCCCCAAACCCGTGTGATCTCATGTGACTGAACTTCAGAGGTCAAGCAGTGTCACTTCCTCCCCATTTTATTAATTGAAGCATTTACAAAGGTCTCCCCAGGTTCAAGGGGAACATAGATCCTACTGCCTAAAGGGGGAGTGTCCAGGGTCCGGCATGAGTAACACCCCTTCTTATTACAAAATCTTTTATTATAAAATCATATACATGTAATTCTGTAACATAACAATATCACACTCAAGCACATCGTAGGACATTTTAGGTAAAATGTTCGAATTAAAACTATCAATTATTACACCCATATTATTACCTTACCAACCATACTCAAACAAGCCTTACTTCTGCCAGACTCTGTTTCTATAGAAAGAAAGATTTCTCTTAAGAAATTGGTCATGCAGTTATAGAGGCTGGCAAGTTCAAAATCTACAGGGTGGGCTGTCAGACTGGAGAACCAAGAGCTGCCAATCAGGCAGCTCGGAAGGCTGTCTGCTCTCAGAATTTCCTCTTGCTCAGGGTGGGTCAGTCTTCTGTTCTATCAAGGCCTTCAACTGATTGGATGAGGCTTGACTTTACCCAGACAAGTTGACGCATACAACTAGCAATCACAAGTCCACCTCTTTCAATCAGGCACCCATATGCATCTCCTTAAACCATATTTAATCTCCAAATAAAGACGATAATGAGGCCATACGTCCACCTCACGTGGCATGACTATCCTGCATACAACTGAAACTCACCTTTTCCCTAGACGAGGATGCAAAGTCCTTGCATGAGGCTTGCTTTTCTCCTTTATGTCTTACAACTTGAATACAATGATCTGAAGTCAGCCATATTTAAATACTCTGGCATAAAATGAATACATCTTATGTCACATGGTCACAGCTGGAATTTATGACTAATTGCTTCTGCTATCCTCTCCACACGCCCCTGCCCTTGTTCCTTGGGCCATCATTCCTACAACATCCTACTGCTTAGATGGACCTTCCCTGTCCCCTGCTGAGGGAACCACAGAAAGGCCTGAACACTGGAAGGCCACTTGGAGACATGGAACTACAGCTAAAAATAACACATATTTCTGTGTTCCTCAGGTGTCAAGTTCAAATTGTGAAATGAACAGAAATAAAGATAAGAGTTCAGACCTGGACTAGATTAGGAAAAACTATGGATGTCAGATTAGTAACACCAGTTTGATCTGGCCTATCAGAGGTTCTCACCCTCTAGTGGGCAGCAGAATCACTTGGAGGGCTTGTTAAAACACAGTGTCTCTGACATGGTAGGTAGAACTGGCGTTAGACCTATATATCATTTGCATTTCTCATGAGTTCCTAGGCCGTGCAGAGGCTGCTGGGCTGGTAGCTGAAGTTTGAGAACCATCGCTGTGGGTGAAGCAGATTTTAGGGAAGACAGTGGTATGATCAGCTGTTCATTCTCTATGGCTCCTTCTGGTGATTTGGTGAAAGAGAGGTTTGATGCACGCACCTTCAACAGGCTCTTGCAGCAGTGCACAGAAGATGTAAGTGAACCTTGAACTAGGACCAAGAGAGTAGTATGTCAGGCAGGAGCAGCTGGAAATAACGTTAAACTGGGCAGGTTGGATTTGATTTGGGGGCAGGAAAGGTTGGAGTGATCGACGCTACTGCAATGCCCAGGTTTCTAGAATGGATAACGGGGTGGATGGCGTTAGGATCAGCTGAGGAAACAAGAATGAAGGAGGAGCCGCAGTTCGTGGACATGAATTTAGTGTTAGTGTGGGACTTTTAACTGGAGAGAGCCAGCAAAAAGTTAGCTATGGGAGTCTGAGGCCTGGAGGAGGCACTTCGAGTAGAAATACAAATTTGAGAAACGTCAACGGGTAGGTAAGCAGTGAGCCTGGGAATGGAGGCGCTCACCCAGAAGCTGCAGCGGAGAAGAGATGGGAGCTCGGACCGCATCCTGTCTTTAGTGTGGCCCCTGGGAAATCTGTTAAAAAGTAGATTTTGATTCTGCAAGTCTGGGCTGGAGTTTGGTTAAAGAAAGACTCTTTGTTGGGTTTATGTCTTACTTCAGGTCCCCCAAGCCCCATATTTAGATTAGGAAACCTAGGCACAGAAATATTAAATAATTTGTGCAAGCCAATAGGAAGAGTCGGTAACAGAGCCACGATTCGAAACAAGGTCTTGTTCGTGCCTCTGTGATAGTCTGTGCCAGGGCCTGGGAGAGTCTACACGTCAAGGTGGGGGAGGGGGGAGAAGAAATGACATTCTGTTTATGTGTAATTATTGCAAAACTATTGAGTTTTACCTCTGAAGTTCAATATGAATTCTAGAGCAATTTCTAGCACAGTGCTACATTTGACTTTAACACACTATTTTATTTCTTGGTTACTTACGTTTGAAAATGATTTTTGTCTTCTCCTAAATGACTTTACTTTTTTCTTTAAGTTAACTTCTTCAGGACTCGGTCAGGTTGCCAAGTCTCCTTTTAAACCATTAATCTATGTCTGTATCAGATTAAAATTGTATTTAAATAACAATTTAGACTTTAAAAACTTTAAGAGTTTAATATTTGGTGTATATATATATATTTTTTTTTTTTTTCATCTAGAAAGAAACCAAAAATGATAAGGACTTCAGCAGGCAACAGTTTACTGCATGAAATTCCACTGAGGAGCTCACATCATTAAAATTGAGAGACATTTAGTAATTCCACCTCAAATGGTTCTTAATCCTGTGTGTTTAATTTAGCTTTTCTAGAGAGTGTCTGTTCCTAATGTTTTAATAGCTTCTACATTTTCCGTTAGTGCTTTGCCCTATCAAAACACATTATTAATTCCTCATCAGCTTCACTGAATCCTTGTTCTGCTGGTTAATGTTCCCACTGTCGTTTTTTATTAGCGGAAGCTCAAGGATAAAATGAAGGACTTGGTCATAATTTCATTACAACAGTAGAAAAAATATCAGAGCTCGGGAATGATCTGCTTAGCGAGGGAAAATTTCCTTGAGCCTACAATATTTTGCTGGAGGAAATAAATGATTTTTAAAACTTCTCTTTTTTAAGCCCAAAAGGTTCATCTGGAACAGTGTCCACATAACCATGAATAATTCATGCAGTCAATAAAATCGTAGCATTCGGGGCCCACCTTCAAGCTGGGTGTATAGAGATTAAAAAGCCATTGTCCCTGCCCACAAAGAATTACAGTATTCTGATTTTGTGGTTGCCTTTGAATTTCTGAATTACTGGTGTTATTTGCAATCCCCGGGCGTCCCCAGCCTATGGACATGAATAGTAGTAATCAAGGTAATGTGAAACATTGTCATTTCACTGGTCTGGCTCCCATTTGGTGAGGCGGGACCCTACCACACATTTCTGGGGAGCCCCAGAGGTGTCTTACACCTGTGGGCAAACACGTGCATTCCTTCCGGGTGCTGCCAATCGGCTCCCTTCAGGGCCACAGTGGGGCCGCCGTGAATCTGCTGCCTGCAGTCAGCGCACCTGCGAGTGGCCCGGCTGTTAGTGGCATAGCCCCGAGAGTACCTTCCCCTTTGTGCTTCCCTCTCTGAGGTTCAGACTGTCTCGTTCCAGGCAATTAGTCAGACAAGACATCCTGAAAGACTCCCACAAACACCAAGAGTGCTTGCTAAAATGTAAAAACAAAACCACGACTTTAAAAATGAATGGAGCTTGTCAGAAAGTCAGGGAAACCCTAAATCCTGGCAGCAGGCGGGAGGATCCATAGAAGAAGCAAGCAGAGAACATGAGCACGTCTCTGGGCTGAGTTGTGATTTCAGGGCTGATCTTGGAGGTAGGATGGGAGGGGAGGCTGGTGTCAAAGCCAGGGCCTATGAAGTGGGGGGGCTTGGATCACTCGTCACCTTACCTAGAGGGAGGACCCAAGAAGAGCTACAAAGTAAAATAAAAATCTCAAAACAGAGTCAGACAGCAACCAAACCTGTCTGCTCAGCCTGGAATCCTTTTGCAAGTTTGAGGGCCTGAGTTTACATTATTTGTAACATCGGAAATAATTTAGAATCTTAATTTAACATAGACTAAAATCTCACAGGTACCTTGCAAAAGTGAAGGCAGGTCTTTCCCAGGGGGAGTGTACTCTCTACCCCGGGGCTCAAAAAGTGCTCACAGGTTGGATTCCAAAGCATATGAAGAAACGACCCACAGGCATCTTCTCTCTCTCCCTCTGTCTCTGCCTCTCCCTCTCACACTCACACACATGCTGCATAAAGAAACAAGTCAGCACGAGCAAGAGTCCAGAGAAAAAAGCGAACATCTTAAAAGATTTCGGGTGTTAGAAATGTCAAGTCGGAAATATAAATGATGCTGGGTGTGTTTGAAACATGAGTGAGAAGTAAGAAACTAACATGACCAGCATACTTGATTTTTTTTCCCAAAAAAGAACTCCTGGAAATCAAATACATAATAATTGGTGTCAAAAACTTGATGGACACATTAAACACAGACTGGCCTGCAGAGTGGACTCGTGAAGTGGGGCGAGATCTGAAGGAACCGCAGCGGCCACAGGACAGAAACGCGAAGTGTGACAGGGAGATTGCGAGGTTAGGAGGCCAACGAAGTCCAGCATCCATCTGAAGAGACTGGTGCACGGGCCACATTTGAAGATGTGGTGGCTGAGAGTCTGCTAGGGAAGAAATTCTATTCCATTTGTCTCACTCTCTGCAAGGTCGGAGGAGAGTCTGCTGTGTGTGTGTGTGTGTTGTATGTGTAGATGCGTGTGTGAGCACGTGAGTGTTCTGTCGGCCCAATGATCATTGGGCCACCTTATCCCAGTGGGAGCATTTTCTCTTTATCCTGGTTTATTTTACTTATTTATTCTGTCCTTCTCTGCCTGAGATAGTTTCCTTATTCCATTGTATGGTTTGGAAGATGCACATTGTATTTCTTTCTTTTTAAGAAAATTTTATAATTAACAGCATATTTTTCTATTAAAATCTGAAGTTATTTAATATCTCAGCCCTGGACTCAAATCAGAAAGGACTTTATCCCACTATTCATTGAACTCCTCTCTTCTATCCCCTTTGTTTGTGTGGTCTAAAATTAGAGCTTTACCATTTCCCCTCCTGTTTTATATTAAAGTTTTCACATATTGCAAAGTGGAAAGTACCCACCACCAAGATTGCATCAACATTTTGCTATACTTGCTTTATCGCCTATTTTTCCACTTAGTCATTGGCAGTCTATCCATGAACCCACCTTGTTCTTGGTGCTTTAAAATATGTTAAAGCTAACTTGTTTTTAAATTAAATAAAACAAGAGCTATTCTTACATATAAATCATTAATGATTAACTTATAGTGGTTTTTTTTTCTGATTCATGCACACACCTCTGGCACATGCTGCTTGTTTTTGCATTTGTCACTGGTGTCCCTGGTAAGGCCAGTCTGTTGTTCCTTATGATTTGTGAGTGAGGAAAATGGGGTGGGGGGAATGACCTGCGTGAATTGTGTAGCAAGTCAGTAAATGAGCTTTACGTAACAGGCTGGAGACTTCTTCTTCACTGATCCCATGTGTGAATGCTGTGGTATCTGTTTGGCTGCCAAGAGATATTGGAGAAGTCTTAGAATATTTATGGAAGAATTGACTAATATGCTCCAGGCTTTCTGGAGGAAATAGAATTTCTTGCATTGCTTTTAATATTATTTTATTATTACATTTACAGTTTATACACTTCATAAAGAACTAGTTTATCATTCAACTGAGTACAAACATATGACACCTATACCAGGTAGCATTTAAGTGCCCAATTTTAATTTTATCATGCAAGTTCAAGTTTAAAATGAAAGCTGCTCCAAAGGATCAACTATCTTTGGTCTCTACTATGCGGAAGTATAAAAGGGTTAAATGCTGAATCATTAATGGCTTTTGGCGTAATGGGCTCTTTAGCTGATAGAAGCTAAAAAAGCTGAGCTCCTAAAAAAAAGATGAATGTCACTTAATGATAGCTGTGCATGGAAGAAGAGAAGAAACATAATTCATTTATGTGAGATATTATAACAATTTTTGTTTGATTCTGAGGTGGCAATGTCCTTGACCCTTAGCAGAGTGAATGAGAATTACATTTTAGTTCAGTTGAGGCATACTTGGTATGCTATGATAATAGGAAGAAATGGGAAATTTTTTTTCTGTTTTTTTTCCTTCCCCTCCTCAGAGGCTTATAAAAACATCAGATTACTTCTCATTAAAATGGCCACATCACGGTACCTTCTCTATTGGTTATTTCAACAGTAGACAAAAACTGTTTCAATTCCGGCTTCACCACTACTGGTGTGTAACCCGATTTAGAGCCTCTGTTCCCTTGTGTGTGGGGATGTTCACCCTTCCTTGCAGCCCTGGAGAGAAAGGCAGAGACGAGGTGTAACGAAGTGCCTGGAATAGCACCTGCAGTACATACACACACTAGTATCGGCATTACTGTTATTATTTTGCCTTCTGGAATTCTCCACCTTTTTTAGTCTATTTCCTCAAGCAGCTCACAAGCTACCATTGGTGTTAGTTATGTGGAAAGCACAGTTTTCCTTTTAGAATGACTTGCTCATGACTTAGAATCTCTTTAAACTACACCTGGACTTTCAGCTAGCGTAAGAAGTTAGTTGGATGACTGTGACAGTCAGTGTATGCATAGCAACCAAACTCTTATATAGACTTAATTTCCCCCGAATATAGGAGGCTGATAACTGCCATTTCACCGGCTGGCACTTCTGGTCATCAAAAACAGTTCATTTTCAGCCACCTAAGTGCTCATTGGTCTTCCCATGACGTGCTATGTATGCACAAAGGTGCACAGGTTCAAGACCTGAAGAACTGTGTGTGAATTTTGGCTCAGTCGCGATCTGGGATTTCTCTGAGCTTCAGTTTTTTTTATCTGAGAAATGGGATTGGAATCTCCCAAGTGCCTGTCTGTGCATCTCAGCGGTGGCTGTGAGGACAAAAGAGCTCTGTGAGCCAGGGACTCTGTGAACTCTATCATGTTATTAATGTTACCGTTAACTGGTAACACCGAGGCAGCACTGCAGAGACCCACATGCTATAGACTCTAATTTAGGTAGATCTGCCAAAGCTAGGAATGTCAAGAGAGAAGTGGTTTCGAAGCATTGAAACACAAATTAGCTTACGGGCAATGCACTAGCTCACTGAACTGGGGCTCCCGGTTGCCACTTGTTTCAGGCATGCTAATATCAGGTGAAGTCTCTCCCTCCTGTGTTTTTCTCACTGGGTCGATTTCATTTTCTCACCATGCAGACAGGCATTCCCTATACAGTGAATCAGAGGGCTGTTGACAACCCCAAATTTGTATTTTTCAAACTCTGTAATCCCCAAAGCAAAGGTGTTTTTCCCTCCACTTTCAGGGAACCCCCTGCCTCCAAACCTCAGGAAAGCATTCTCAGCCCAGGGCTCATTGAAGCCAGGGGAAGGGGGCTCTCTGAGTGGACAGACTTGGATCGAGGAGGCTGTGTTTGGGGAGTGGCAGGCCCACTACAATTTTGTGACTTGGGTGAGGGGGAGAACAGTAGAATGGTTCTGCAAAGGAAACCAAAGGCCTAGGCACACAAAAATGATAGCTGTCACGGTAAGTGTGAGGGAGGAAAGGAGAAGAGATTTATGGTGAACAAAAGAGTCTTGCTGTCCTTGTGAAGTGCCCGAGGTCTCTTCATTAAACCAACCACTCTCCTGTTTGAGATTAGTGTGACCTTGCCCTGACCAGTGTGGCTCAGTTGGGCATCGTTCTGTAGACAGAAAGGTCACTGGTTCAATTCCTAGTCAGGGCAAAAGTCTGGGTTGCAGGTTTGGTCCCTGGTTGGGGGCATGTATGAGAGGCAACCAATCAATGTTTCTCTTTCACAGCAATGGTTTCTCTTCCTCTTTCTTTTTCCCTTCCCCCATCTCTAAAAATAAATAAATGTGTATATATATATATATATATATATATATATATATATATAGAGAGAGAGAGAGAGAGAGAGAGAGAGAGAGAGAGAGAGAGAGATCAGTGTGACTGTCACCTCAGTTTGCCTGGGACAGTCTTGTTTCATTCCCGTTTTCCTATCATATTAAAGTCATCACTTTTCAGTCTCAAAACTGTCTCAGTTTGGACCAGTAACTATCTAGTCAATGTGGATAAGACCGATTGGCCGTTGGACTTCAGCCACCCTCCCTGTCTCAAACCTGCCTGTTCCTTCGACTCAGCTGAGCTTTGATTGGAACTTTGGTCATGTCTCTGCCTTTTCTTTCCTGGCCCCAATGTCTGATAGTCTGCACTGGAAGCCCTTCTCAGGGTTACATATTCTCACCACCTTCTTCCCTCCCACTGGTTGCCTCACTTTCTTCCCCTCCCAGGATTCCTCTTGATTTTAACTAGTGGTGAAGAAGCCTTCATAATCGGCCCAGCTGCTCAGAGCACCTCTGGAAGTAGACTTTCCCTCCCGAAATTGCCTCCCGTTAAATGCATAGTCACTTTCTAAATGATGTTCTTTCCGTCTGTGCTTTTTCTTTCTGCAGAATACAAGCTCCCAGGAGTCAGGCAGGCATGGCCTTAGGTTTCCTGCTCTGTAGTACAAACTATGGTAACTGGGGTTAGGGTGAGGATGAATAAAGCAATTGACATAGTGGGACTATGGTAGAGAAAAAACAATTCTCGGCAATGTATTTGCAATTGTTTCCTTCACAGCTGGGAAGGAAGTAGCCCTTGTTGGTTTGGCCAGCCCCCTGGTGGCTGTGCTTGTGCTGATCGATGGCGAAGAGGATAGGTTAAGCTGAAGGCGACCTGATTTCTACCTACAAAAGGATGCTATAGGGAAGGGGAGTCAAGGGCCCGAGAAACTGAGTATGCAGAAAAGGGAAGGGGCAGTGCTGAGGCCCTGGCCCCCTCCAGGGGCAGCCCCGCCTACTCCCTAAGTTAAGGATGTTCCCACCAGGTCATTTTCTACAGCATCCATCCTGAGACATGGTCCCTGAAGGAGGGCACTGTGACAGACCGGGTGGGATGGGCACAGGTGTCTGCTGTTTGCAGCTGAGGATTTGATGAAAAGCTGCTGCAAGAAATACTTCTCAGATACAATGTGTCAAAAAGGGTTTTGGGTCAGTTTTTTTTTCATTCAAGAAGTAATATGTATTTTGTCCTGTCTCTGTTCAAGGCACTGTTATAAACTCTGGGGATATCGTCACTGGGCCCAATGTTTCTCTTCATCTAGCTGTTCATCACATCCTTTAATAAACTGGTAAAGGTTTCCTTGGGTTCTGTGAGCTGCTCTAGGCAATTCATCAAACCCATGGAGGAGGTCTTTGAAATCTCTGATCTATAGTCAGTTGTTCAGATGCACAGGTGATAGCCTGGGCTTGCATGTGGTGTCTGAAGTGTGTGTGTGTGTGCGCACATGTGTGCAGGGGAGAGGGTGGGCAGTCTTGTGGGACTGAGCCCTTAGCCTGTGGGATCTGAGTGGTATCAGGACAGATAGTGTCAGAATCTAGTTGAATTCTTGGGCACCTTTTCTGATGCCTGGGGACTGCTTGCTGGTCTGGGGGGGAAACCTCCACATATTTGGTGACTAGCAGTGTCAGAGTAAAGTGTTTGCATGAATAGTAAAGAAGACCCACAGGGAAGAAACACACAGTAGGGAAAAGCGGAGTTTCTCCTCACGCAGGAGGAGAGCTAAGTCCCCCCCCCCCCACTGTATTATCTGAATGTATAAGAGTAGACAGAGCACTCTGCTCTGGAAGAGCCTACATTTTAGTGAATGGGGACAGATAATGAACGAATATAATGAACAGATTAAAGAGTGTTTTGGGTGATGCCAAGCGCTAGGGAGAAAAATACAGGTGTGGGGGAGCTGGGGAGCTGGAGAGCTGGCGGTCAGGGAAGGTGATTGCAAATTTAGAAAGCAGTCAGAGTAGACTTCAGAGAGAAGGTGACATTTGAACAAAGGCTTGGAGATGAGGAAGAGGAACCAGACAAATATTGGGTAGAAAGCTTTCCAAGCAGGGGGAACAACCCACACAAGGTCCCTGAAGTGGATGTGTGTCTGGTATGTTCGGAAACAGCAAGGCCAGTGTGGCTACGGGTAGTGGCGGAGGTGGGGAGCGGGGCACCAGGGGTTTGCTGAGAGGTCTTTAACTTTGAGAGAAAAAGGAAGCCCTGGGCTCCCAGCCCTTTTCATTGCATCACTGCCTAGTGCATCTTGATTGATATCATGCGTATAATCCCTGCAAGAATTCTTCAGTATTTGTTTCTTTTGAATGTGACACGACACTAATTCTTGGTACACTGTCCTGTGTATTCATTCGGATTGCAATAGGCTCTGTTTACAGCACAAGGCTTTCCACCCAGAGGCACCTGTGGTTTGAATGAACGAACAAAGGAGTGAAGAAGGAGGCCAGCATTTCAGCCCCCTCCCTGCCCGTCCTCACTCGAACATCTTCGCTGCTCTGCCTCCACACGCCATCTCAGCTCGGGCTCTAGTCCGCTGCCTGCTCTTTCAACTGCACATTTCTGCCTTCGCCTTCGTTCGCCCCGCTTCCCCGCTCTTGAAGTGCTCTGCCCAGACCTTCATTTAATTCCAGCTCTGTCTATTGGTAAAGACGCAGAACAAGCATCACTCGCTCCAGGAAACCCCTGCAGACCCTCTGGCTTTCGTTGCTTTTCCTGAGACTCTGTACTTCCCCTGGTACCTTTCGCATCGCTCTTTGCACACTGTTTGTACTCTTTCTGTGTGTTGGGCAACGAATACACAGATGAATGCTGGCATCTCAGGGAGATACTTTTACCATTTTTTTTAAAGATTTTATTTATTTATTTTTAGAGAGGGAAGGGAGGGAGAAAGAGAGAGAGCTAGAAACATCAATGTGTGGTTGCTGGGGGACATGGCCTGCAACCTAGGCATGTGCCCTGACTGGGAATCGAACCTGCAATGCCTGGTTCCCGCGCTCAATCCACCGAGCTACACCAGCCAGGGCACTTTTACCATTTTTACTTCGTAGAAGCTGGCTGGATACGAGGTTCAGATTTGGCTGGTGTCACGCAGATTAATAAGCAAGGAGCTCAGTGGTACCCAGTCCTACACCAGACAAGCAAGAGTCATTGTCTCTCCTACTCCTGAAAGGGTTAACCTAACATTTCCTTTCCACTCTACTTAACCCCGCCCCCTTCTCCCTGAATTTAAAGCGGCGGCAGCCGAGGAAGCTTGTCCACCGCGGGATGCCGTAGGGCCACTCCCCCCGCGGGTCCAGGCCGGGGCTACAATGGAGGCTTCCGAGTCCGCGCCGGCTGTGAAGCTGGACACCGCGGAGGACGAGGAGGAGACGATCCTCTACGACCTGTTGGTCAACACCGAGTGGCCCCCGGAGACAGAAATACAGGTGAACCCGGCCCCTCTAGAGCTGCGGCCCGCTTGGCGTAGATGTTGCCCGGGCAGAGCCACGTAGGAAGAGCCACGTAGGGGAGTGGAGCGGGGCTCCCCTGCTCAGCAGCTTGTTCTGTTGCCCTAGCAACGGCTCGGAGGCTGGCTGGGGTCTGGGTCCCCTAAGCCTAGATCCTGAGATTCTTTCCCGGCTCCATGCAGTGCCGCGGGTCGGAAGCTTGGGCTCTGGTTCTGTCTCACGGGCGGTCCTTGGAGGGGAGCTGCAGCGATGGACTCCAGGGTCCTTGTATTTGCCTGTCGGGGGTCCGGTCTCGCGTGCTGGCAGGTCTGATTCTCAGCTGTAGTGGGAGTTTTCCAGGACCCAAAGTCTTAACAACTTCTGGCGGGCTGCCCGGGAGCGTGGCATCAAACCTTTAGTCCTACTCGGAGCGGAACCGTGCCAGTTCTTGTGTATTTCAATACATAAGCACTTAATAAGTGTGTGTGTGTGTGTGTGTGTGTGTGTGTGTGTGTCCGTCCGTGTCCCAGAGACTGTGCCCGGCGCCGGGCACACAGAGATGAAAAACTTCCGTGGTGCGTGCACGCCAAAGGGGAGACATTCAGTGAGCATTTCTCCGTTGAGCAAAATGCCTTAGTTGGGTTCTCTGCTAAAGAAGGGGTCGTAGGGCTTGGTAACCTGGAGTGGAACTTGGGGTTATCAGTTGTACCCTAGAGAGGACCTCCCAGGCACGGGGTGAAGAGTAAGAGTCCACGTTTATCCAGCAGGCATTTAGTGAGTACCTACCATGTGCCAGTCACTGGTTTAGGCTCAGATGATGCAGCCAGATCGAGAACGACTTTTATGAAAGGCCACGGTGTCCAGCTCATATGAATTCTCTTTTACAAAATCTTTTGAAAGTGATTCTTTACTGGAGAAACTGTTCATTTTCTTGCTCATTCTCCTATGAAATTTGTCGTTTTTCTTTAACCTCCTTCCCAGTGCTGTTTCTGCTTGTCTTGAATAATGTATTTTGTAGGCTGGCAGAGATCTGTATATGTTATTGTTTTTCAGGTATTTATTTAGTTTCTGTTTGTTTTTAACTGTGAATATTTTGTAGGTTATGCACAGGAAGCAGTTGCTGCTGCTATTGGTTGGATAAGGATAAGTTTCCACTCCTTAGTACCCACTGATTAATTACAATAATGTTTCAGAATGCTTCACGTTATAAATTGATTTAAAAAGTAAGCACAGTATCAACTTACATTGAATCCTCATGGCACTTTTTTTTTGTTCTGTTTATTTCAACTGTCAAACAACAGGCTCTTGGAGGGCGGCTACACTTGATTTCTTTCTTTCTTTATATTTTTATTGGATTCATTTTATATCCCTTCCCAGGACCAAATTGTGCCTTACATGAAGTGGATGGCCATTTCATGTTTGTTGAGTGAGATAACAATTTTGTGCTTTTCAGCCATATTTGTCTGCATTTATTCTATGTCCATTGTTCCTTTTTTTTTAACAGCACATTAGTACATCTTATTCAGTATTTGAAGTGCCTAGAATTGTTTAGCCCACACAGTGTTTTGTCTATGCTCAACTATTTAGTGTAGCAATTATATGGCAGTGTGTGCCTTAGTAGCATTTTCTCTGTGGATATACAATGTTCAATGTTCGCTTGCAGACATGAGTGTATTGATCTATATGACCCCCTTTCCTGCAAGCAAAACTTGTTTTAGGTCTCTGGATCCCCCAGCTGACCTGAATTGGGCTCTAGGGTGGTCTTTGCCCTTGACTTCTCTTGTGTTTGGACCAAGGTTTTTTTTTCTTTATTTTTATTATTATCAATTTTTAAGAAAAATTAAAAATTTTATTTTAATCATTGTTCAAGTACAGTTTTCTGTCTTTTACTCCCATCCCAGCTAAGGTTTTGATATGAAATAGTTTCCAGCCTGAATCCTTCCTGTCCTGTGCAGAATTCACCCTCACACACGTGTACTCCCACCATTCATTCCCAGGCCCACTTCTCCTTGTTTCTGTCTACAAGTAGTTTTTAAATACTGCCCATTTGTACCCAGCGCTCTGAGCATTCACAAAAGAAATAAAACTTTTGCATATTGTATAAGGATTGCTAGGAAATTCTTAAATGTAAGTTTTTTTTTTATTTGCAGCCTAGAGGCAACCGTAAACATGGTGCATCCTTTATCATCACAAAAGCAATTAGAGGTAAGTGTAACTTATTTATTTTTCTATGTATAAGTATATAGTTAGCAGAAAGTTTCCTCCCATTTCTTTCATAACTGTGCTGTTTTAGAAAGTTTAGGGATTTTAAAATGTGTTTTTTAGACTTATAATGTAGCACCCAATGAAAGTGACAGGCATACATGTTACTCAAGTTTAATTTTATACATGTATATATTTTCATGATATGTGATATGTATATATATATACACACGTGTGTGCATGTATGTACATACACACTTTTAATGCACTGTAGAGCAAATGTATATCCCGAGTTAACCATTATGGGTGTGTTCAAAGAAGTGAAGAAAGTCAAATCCAGTGTGAGTGTCAGAGAGCGTGGATGCTGAGGATGAAAAGCCAGCGCTGGCCAGTGTGGCTCAGTTGGTGGGATCGTTGTTCCATAACCAAGAGGTGTGGGTCCTGTTCCCAGTCAGGATACATACCTAGGTTGTAGGTTTAATCCCTGGTCTGGCTGTGTGCGGGAGGCAGTACTGATGCTTCTCTCTCTCTGCCTTCCCCTCTCTCTAAAAACAGTGAAAAAAATGTCCTCTGGTGAGAGTAAAAAACAGTGACAGGTTGTTTTAAGTGGTTAACATGATGTTTCAGGTACATCTGGTCAGAGTTATTCAGATTATAAATTGATTAGCCAGGGCATTCATTTAACTCCTGGCAGACTTTGCATTTGAGCTCACAGATCCGAGGAAGTCTCGAGCAGGAGGCACGTTGAACTTGTGCCGGGAGGGCTGTACTGGTGTTAATGGTTAGAAACCGTTACCAGGCCAGTGAGGTGGGTGCTGTAGGAGTGTGTGTGTTCAGGTGAGGAACTTGGCCAAGGTCGTGCATTTGGAGTCCGACTGAATGGCTTCCTGGTTCTGAAGCCTTACCGTGTTACACTGGTGGATATTGCTTCTAAAGACAAGACTCAGTTGCAAAGGAGGTGAATACTTGAAATTACCCGTATTTTTAAAAAAGATTGTATTTATTTATTTTTAGAGAGGGGAATGGCGGGAGAAAGAGAAGGAAACATCATGGTGTGCTTGCCTCTTGCATGCCCCCTGTCAGGGAGCTGGCCCGCAGCCCAGATTTGGCCTGACTGGGAATCCATCCGGAGATCCTTTGGTTTGCAGGCTGACACTTGGTCCACTGAGCCACCACTAGCCAGGCACCTGTGTTTTTTTATCATCTGGTAGAGATAAAATAATTTTCTCTTCTGATATAAAAAGCATTAGCACATTCAATTTTTGTTATCACAAGTGCTTTGAAATTTACAAAATGTATACAAGTAATAAAATTGATTGTAGGGAATTTAGACTATACAGATAACCACTAAGTAGAGTAAGTATTAAATTATTCCTCATTTTGCCACCAGGGATAAGCTATTGTCCTTCAGACTTTTTCCCAGTGATACATACTTAATTGTGTACACATGTTCACACACATACGTATTTTAAATGAGATCACATAAAACATTATTTGTCAATAGTATGTTAGAGATTATGTTTTTTGTGGACTTCCCCATTTTTGGATATTATTATTATTATTTAAATCTTTCCTATAAAGTATAAAACGTTATCTTAATTTTTTATAAAAATACTTCGGTTTTAAGGGTGATTACTATGACTTCTACTCCACTGTTTTATTAAAGCCTTTTGGCAAAATTTAATATCTCAAATCATGTTGACTTTTTATATTATTAGGAAATACTTCAAAATTCTGAGTACACCAGCTTGGAACCTAACATAAACGAATACATGATCTTGTCAAAGTTACAGTGGGTGTCAGATTTTATCTGTTCTCTTACTTTAAGGGTTGTACTCTCGTTTGTTTTGTAACGACTGAGTCTGCAGTGTGTTTTAGATTTTTACCATCAGAAATCTAAATTGAAAATGATCCCTCAAGAACAGCTGATTCATATTTGGCTCTGCTATTCTTTTCATTACAGACCATTTATTGTTTTTGCGCCAGTACATCTGGTACAGGTGAGTCGCCAGTTACACAGAGAAGCAGTATGAACGTCGAGTACAAACAGAACTGCCTGTTTATGGTTTAAGTTTTCAGAACTGAGTTGCGATACAGATGCTGACACTCAGCTGAGCCCGGTTCATGAAACAGAGGTTTCCAGCGCTGGGCATGCGCTGACAGGACGTCTCAGTAGACTGACCCAGGGTAACTTTTGTTTCCGGGGTCGTTACCAAGAATATTTCATGATAGCTTCTGTTTTACCGATGAGCATTCTCGGCCTTATCTTCACTGTCCACGTGATGGGTCTGTAGCTTGCAAAGCTTTTAAGAAGCTTTTGTTTTATCGTCATATCCCTCTTATGGTCCATATTCAGCTGCTGTATATCAGAGAAAGTTCCTTAGGTCTCAGTTCTTGGATACTTCTGAATTCTTTTGAGTATTATGCATGTTTTCAGGCACAGTGCTTATTTTGAGTCCTAAAAGGAACAAAAAACTGATTATTTTGACAGAGGATAAAATTCAGCTTTTAGATATGTGTGTAGGAATTGTTTTGTGGAATTACCACAGATAGCTTTTTCAGTGAGGACATCTAATCTTAAAAGCTCCAGAGATAATGTAGTTATATAAAAGAGACCTTTGGCTCTTTAGGGCTAGCTCCAGTGTTTTCTGCTTTTACTCTGTGTGTGTGTGTGTGTGTGTGTGTGTGTGTGTGGTTTTCATGATTACACTTTAAGTTAGCTGTTGTGTTGTGGTTTCAGCCCTGCACCCTTTTTGCTGCCTGATGGACTGGTTCGCTTGGTTAACAAACAGACA
Source organism: Tonatia bakeri (assembly GCA_004024845.1). Taxonomy (NCBI): domain Eukaryota; kingdom Metazoa; phylum Chordata; class Mammalia; order Chiroptera; family Phyllostomidae; genus Tonatia; species Tonatia bakeri. The sequence continues at coordinate 123,438 of PVIA01001313.1, read as the reverse complement.
AACTGGCATTTGGTCCTTGCAAGGTAAGGGTGTATGAAATTCATATAACGTTTCTCTACCTGGATTAGCACTTTTATTTCATTATGGCATTAGGTTTGGGGTCTTATGGCTTAAAATCTCGATATTTATTGCCTATAAGTTCCCTTTGACACATATGGTTAGTATTGTTTAAGCGTGTTAATTCAAGCTATATTTGAATCATTCTGTGTGCTTTTGTACCAAATGCTCACCTGATTCAAAAGATGGATAATGAAAGAATGGAAAAAAAATGATTGTACCTTCTTACAATCATTCCGACTGTGGGGAAGACTGCTGCAAGTGCTCACACAGATTTTCCTTCCTTCTTCCTCCCTGTGACAGCAACGGGAAACTTCTGGCTGCTGTTCAAGATCAGTGTGTGGAGATAAGGTAATTGTTAATGTTTGTGTTAAAAATTTACTTTGACAAGCACTGTATTTGATTTATGGCAGCTAAGAGTTTTAAAGGGGGCCCATTTAAAGGAATTTACTGCTAACACATACTTTGGTGAGGTGTCAAACATCAATTTTGTCAATTAAAGGATGAAGGGTACTTTCTTAGAGGAGGATGTTTGTCTTTCCACTTTCTCAGATCATTCTGTCTCTTGAAGAATTTCACTTTCTCAGTAAATGACGCATATTTTTCATATGTCTGGAAATCCTCTTGTTTGACTGTGCGCTGTGAATTCAGCTGAGCAGATGCTCAGGAAGGTACAGAAAAGTAGGGGCCACTGTGCTCTGTTGGCCTGAAGCCATAGATGGACCATGGCTCTGCAGGAGATCAAGGCTGCGTATTACTTGGGCTCAGTGATATTCCCTGTCCTCTTGAGACATTCAGGGGCATTACATACACATCTGGAAGACTTCTCTTAGCTGGGCTTTCCATGCACTTTATTTTTACTTATACATCAGTTATGGAAGAGATAAAACAATAGTGACTCACTCAGGAAGTCAAGTTCGTTCTTCGGGAAATGAATGAACGGCGGACAAAACGTACGGCCTCTCTGAAAGTGGGGGTGGCTCCTCTCTCCGGCCAAGGCATAGCTCCTAGTTCTCAAAAAATGAGCAGTGAGGCAGAAATTCCATGATGCCTTATGCCTGGACAGATACCAGTCAAAGGTTCTTTTTGCTACTTCACTGTTCTTGACTAACAATAGATAGTATTAATGAGAATTCAATTGTGATCACACTGATTTTAGCTTTCTGTTGTGAAATTTCCTTCTCTTCCCATTTATCCAAGTGGAATTGGACCCATCATCTTGTTGGGGAGTAGTCCAAGGGTTTGCCCCCACTGCGGTGTAGACTTCGGACAGGGAGGCTCCATGATTCATCTTAAAACCATGGGGATAAAAATCACTGGCAATAACGAAAGCCTTTCAACACCACATTACTTAATTTGGCTTGGCTCTCTAGGCAGGTTCCTGTTTTTTAGCAGCATCGTTTAGCATCCCTTTGGTACAGGAATTGAACTTCTGTTATCCGCAGGAAAGGGCTGGCATTTCCTCTCCCATCTGTCGCAGTGATGCGAGATGCATCTTTCTGAGGGTTGCGCTCATGGTGTGACCACTTGTCTGTTTGAATTAAATGTATTGGGAGTGACAATCGTTAATAAAATTGTGTGGGTTTCAAGTGTGCATTTCTGTGAAACATCTTCTGTATATTGCACTGTGTGCCCACCACCCAAAGCCAGATTTTTCTCCATCGCTATGTATTTGGCCCCCTTTACCTTTTACTACGCCCCAGCCCATTCCCTCTGGTGGGAGCCGTACTGTTATCTGTGCCTGTGAGTTTTTGTTTGTCTTATTTGTTCATTTTTTTTACTTTCACTTTTATATCACACATGTGAGTGAACCCCTGTGGTTCTTGGCTTTTTCTGTCTCACTTATTTTGCTCAGCTTCGTATTCTCAAGGTCTGTCCATGTTGTTGCAAATAGCTGCGTTTCCTCTGTTCTTGTGGCCGAGAAGTGTTCCATTGTATACACGCACTGCGTCTTCTTATCTAGTCACCCATTAAAGGGCACTCTGGTTGTTTCCATGTCTACACTCACTGGTGCTTGTGTCACTCAGTTCCTGGTGTAGCCCCATTTCTGACGAAAAGAACGGCAGGAAGAGAATATTGTCACTAGCGAATGGGCCTTATCTGAGGCATAGAACCGTCTCTGCACGAGGAGAAGTGGCGCAGTGCCGCGTAGAGAAGCCGTCCCGTCTGCACTGTGTGGTGCACAGCAGTTCTCCATGGGGCTGTTGCGGTAGAAGTGGCGTCTGACCTTTGTGCCTGTGTTGCAGGTCTGCGAAAGATGATTTTACGTCTGTTATTGGGAAATGTCAAGGTAAGAGTTTCCAGAGTATCTAAAAATGGAAAATTTCAAATCTGTAATAGTTTATAGTGTCTCTCAAAAGTCAGAATAAATGTTAAATAAGTATTAATAAGGATTGTTAAAGCTGCTTGCTACAATAATTTTCAAAAATCTTAACTGATTTCTCTTACTGCCTTAATTTTGCTTTAGGATGTGCATTTTGGAGGAATTTGAAATTGAAACTTTTAAAAAAGTCTAAGCCAGATTTGTGATAAAATATTTACAAGTGTCTGTATTTTATTTCAAATTCATTGAAGAAATAAATATTTTGGTATAAGTCAAGAGTCAGAGACTAGTAAAAAAAATAAGTCTGGGATTTTATTATTCTTTGATATTGTCAGCAAGAATTCACTGAGCGTTTTTGTATGTGTACTAGGCATTCCCTGGCACTAGGGGTGTCATTGTGAGCAGAAAGGCCTGGTCCCTTAACCTCGCACAGACACTCAGATACATTGTCATAGACTTCAACCCATCTGCTGGAGGAAAAGTACAGAGTTGGGTGTTGGTCCCTGAACAGGGGCGTGAGTTGAGATTGTTGAGAAAAGTGACTTCGGACAGCAGCGTTGAGAATGAGTGGAGGTAGGAGCAGCTGGGGAGTGATTCCGTCTGCAGTAGCGTTTTACTTGCAGGGCCTGTAGTCCCGTCTGTCTGGCCCTGTGTCAGCTGAACAGGGCAGGAGTTGCGGGAACCATGATGATGACAACCCTGGTGGTCGTGAGGACAGACATTTGTGGTGTCCTTACCGTGTGCCAGGCCTGCATTTTCTCATTCAGTCGGAAGAACGTGGTACACGGATTTTATCTTACGGCAGCATGAGGATAAAATAAATATTTGACAGTAAGAGCGAGCCAGGAGAAAGGGAGGCATCGATCGTGTTGGAATCTACAAGGTGCGGAAACACGGGATTTCCTGAGCTCCCTGCAGGAACAAGCGCTGGTCCTCAGGCTCCTTGGCAGGTGCACTGTCAGTGGCCTGGGCCAGTTTCCTCCTAACTGTTCTCATCAGCAGCCATCCAGATATATTGAGAGGATTGAAAGTTAAATGTTTTAAAAATGTTTTGAGTTCTCGTGTGAATGGTGATTTTTTAATGCCTGAATCAGTATTCCTAAACAATTTCACGTAAAACAGTGGATAAGGTAGTAATAGAGTTCTTTCAGAGTTATCTTGATTCATAGTATGTACAAGGTGGGGCAAAAGTAGGTTTACAGTGGTGAGTACGTGAAACAGTTTATTCTTGTCTTATTATTAATTATTATGTTATTGTTTTCCTACGACCAACTGTATACCTATTTTTGCCCCACTCTGTATTATCACTTAAAAGCAGATGTAAAACTTGTTACATGTTTATACAAGTTTATCGCCCCTTGTTCTTATCTATTCCTTCTGCTCTGTTCCCTGGATGGTCAGTGGTGCCCTTACCTGTATCAGGCTGGCAGTATAGACCTTTTTTTGCTTCTTTTTCCTTCCCTCCACTCCCTCTTTCTTCCACACATGTTCACTAAGCTGCCAGTACTTGCCAGGCACTGTCCCAGGCACTGTGTGTGTCTGCAGTGAGGGGGCAGAGGCAGGCTCCCTAGGTTTGAGGTTTGCAGCTGTCCAGGGCAGAGAGAGAGAGGTAGGTCATTGTGGGCCTGCCAGTGACACAGCAGAGAAGCATCCCCTGTACCTCCAGGTGCTGGCAGTCTGATCCAGTGGCTCTTGCCTCCCACGTCTGCACTCAGCCCTCACAGCCCTGCTTCAGGCTGTGAACGTTTTTTACTTGCTTCCTTATGGCTGTCTCCCAACGGGGGTTAATGCTGTGTGCTCTTCACTAATCCACACCGTGCACTGCTTGCCGAATTCATCATTGTTCAAAGAGAATTCTACCAGGTTCCCCTCCAAATCTGGCTCCCCTGTCATCTGGATATGTAGCCTTGGACAAGTTACATTTCCTCTCTGAGTCTCCATTATCTGTACTATGAGTCTAACTTTATAGATTGGGCCGTGGAAAAGTTATATGTGCTAATATATATAAAGCTGTTAGCATAATGTCTGACACTTTCTCAGTACTTAGGAAACATTAGCTGTTACTACTGCTACTTCCTACTGCTGTTATTCTGCTAAAATCTGTCAGTTGTTTGCCATTGACCACAGAGCACAGATTCAATTCCCTGACTCAGGACACGAGACCTTCCACAGTCTCTCTGTTCTACAAGGTCCCCCTGCCACATGTCCTGTGTTCTGGTAGGAATCAGTGTGTAGTTTTCCAACCCCATTGTGTGTTACATGCCTTCCCACAGAGAGTTCTTTTGCGCAGAAGCACCCACCTTTCTACTTAATGAATTAGTTGTGCGTAACGAATTCCAGATCAGCTTCTCTGGAAACCTTCCCTCCCTGCCCTCTTGCCACCATCTTTCTTAATGTTTCCTTAGGACTTGGTTTGTGCCAGTGTCGTCTCTGTGTCATAATCTGCTTTTGCTTTTCTAATAGTTGACTTGCTGGGCTGATTCACCACTAAGTTATAATCTTTTGAATGCTGGGCTCCTGTTTACTCAAAAATTTTTATTTAGTTATTTTTTATTGCTAGTGTGTAGCACGGTGTCCAGTTCACACTAGGCACACCATTTTTGGCATAGAAGTTTTGAACCTATCATGTGGGTATTGGCACTCGGGAACTTAAAATGATTTTTGTGAGCCAATATATGAATAAAGTATACATTTATTATATAATACATTCATATTATGCATATATAAATTTATGGATAATTGTCATGATATTTATAGTTTTTATTCCTAATGTACACAGATGTTTGTACATATCATTAATGGAACAATAGGGCAAATAAGTCCATTTTGCTTGGTATCCTTTGAAAATAATAGAGGGGGAATAGTAAGTTTTCAAAGCTTGGGATGCTAGCACTTTGTGAATTTACTTTCTATAATTTCTTTACCAATGCTTATTAGAGTAGACCAGGCCTTTCTTGAATAATGTGTAAGGTTCACAAGTTCCCAGAAGAATAACTTGAGGGTGGTATTCAATTGCCTTTTTCCCAACCCTGCCCTTTGGGCGGGTAAGGGCTCGGGGAGCCTCCTGTGGGCTCTGAGAAGCAATTTGAGCTGTGGGCCCATCAGCTTGGGGACCCGTTTGAGCTGTGGGGTTAGATACCTGCTCTTAATCTGTGAGCAAACAGACAGATATGCGAGTTAACATAAAAACGGAAAGCTCAATCCTCCTGCATTTCACACAAATTATATTATTTGTTAGTGTTTTAGTGTGCACAGTCCATGTGGCAGCATGGAGGAGATGATAGTGCTTTGAGAGCTGGTGTTTTATTTGGTTGGCTTCTGAATGTGTGAATTTATGACTTTAATGCTGCATTAATGGCTTCTTTCCATTTCATATAATGCGAGGTAATGATCATTTGCTTATTATCCAACCCATCTTGATGGGAATGACTCTCGTATGCCAAATGCTGTTCCATGTGGATGCCTGGAAACACGCAGCTAACTGTCGTTAATGCGTTTGTGCAGCTATGTGCTGCAGAGTCTGCAGCCCGAAATAGGGGCTGTTTGGTTCCACTTTGGTGTCTCTCAATTATTGTTTTATAAAATGGAGGCCATTTGAACACGTTTTAAATGGGGATTGCAGCTTGTTTTCGTTCTGTTTGCCAGGCCATAAAGAGTGATTCAGTCTTCTCTTTCTACACTGAAGAGTGACCTAATACTAGAAGATGGAATTAGACCTTTTTTTTAAAGCTGTACTGTGTTAATCGAGAGATTGCCCTCATGTTCCTGATTTCGAGGGTCTGTGGACCCCAGCTTCGTCGTGCTGAGCCGTCGTGCTGAGCTGTGGCTTGCTCACCGTGGGTGGCCGAGGTCCCGTCAGCCCTCCTCCGGTCCGGTCCGGTCCGGTCCGGGGGCCTGTGGCAGCCCGAGCTCAGACTGGCCCCTCCAGTTTCCAGCCGCCTCGTCAGTTCATTGTTCGGCGCCTTACAGACATGGTTTTCTGTGTGTGTCTTGACATGAAAAGGGTTGCGAAGCGTAGACTATTTGAAGCCCCCAGATTTTGAAATGAAACATTTTGTTATAGAACTGTGATTCAGGAGCCTCAAGGTATATGATAACTATTTCTCCCTTGTTGTATTTTTTTGGAGAAAATTTTTTCCTGTTGAAAAAATAATACACATTCTCAGAAAAGAGTTTAGAATCCAAAAATGAGCAAAAAATAGAAAATAAAATACACCGCCCAGAGATAAGCAGTATTAACATTTTATGATCTGTTCTTTCAGACGTTTTTCTTTAAGTACCTGTTACTATAGATATGTTCTGTGAAAGTAAGATGTTTCATAATCTGCTTTCTTCACGTGAAGGTAGATTGTTAAAGTCTTTTAGTTTGAAGTTTAATTGCTTTCCAAAGTATCTTGATTTTGCTGGGTAACATCCTAGGTGTTAGGATGTAGGTGCCCTGACTACACAAACCATCCAGAAAGTGCTTGTCAGTTTGGTCTCTGAGCAGTGAGCAACCCAGCGTTGCATTTGACCCCTCAGGTGGGGGGAGAGCATCGTCAGGTCTTCGTGCAGACCACTGCGTGTAACACAGGTGGCAGACCATTGCATCTGTGCTTGGGGGGTGCCAGTTTGCTGATTTCATTTTACTTTTTAATGTCTTTCCGGTTTGGTATTTGAGTAGTGCTGGGCTCATAATATAGTGTTAGCCATGTTTATAATATATTGTTAAAAGCACTCTTTTCCTTTCGTTCTAGTTCCCAAAGACCCGAAACCCCAGTGGAGACGTGTAGCGTGGAGTTACGACTGTACCCTGCTGGCCTACGCAGGAAGCTCGGGGACTGTGCGGGTGTTTGATCTCATGGGGAGTGAACTCTTTGTTATTGCCCCAGTATGTACATGCCTTGCACCCATAACATACTCTCTGAATGCTTTTTATGTATAGGTACTTGAGTGAATGGATGTGAAGAGAGGGGAGATAGAAATATAAATCTGAATAATAAATTGTGAGCTTAAGATGCTTTGAATTGAGGTAGATATCTATGCATGGAATAATTTAGCCTTTGTGTTTTGTAATGCAGTGTCCAGATGCAGCTCACCCTTACTAAAACATGGTAGTAAGTGGATGCTAGAAAGAGGTACTGAAAGCTGTAACAAACTTCCAGTGAGGGAAGCAAAGTCAGTGGGTTGTCTCAATAGGAACAGCTTTGAGAAGAGTTAGAATTTGTTACCCTAAAAGGGGCAGAAGTTGAAAGGGAGAGTGGAGAAAAAAATTCATGGTAGCAATGACTTGTATATTTGTATAGTGCTTCACACTTTATTAATGACTTTGATATACTACATTCTTACTTAATATTCACAACAGTCCTTTGAGTAGATTGGGCAGATATTATCCTCATTTTAGTTTAGAAAACTGAAATTGGGAGAGACTTTCTCCATGGCAATTGAGTTAACAAGTGTCTCTTTTGAGAATCCAGTGCTTTACACTTTTCATCCGTCTGCCTCAAGTGAACAAGGTGCTGGGCCAGGTAGGACAGTGGTTCTAACTCTGGCTGCATCTTAGAAGCACCTGAGCTTCATAAAGAAAAGAAAAAAAGAAAATTACCTGGTTGCTCAGGCTCCACCCATAGAACCTCTCATTTAATTGATCTAAGTGGGCTTTGGGCATTAATATTGTTTGCAAGTTGTTGAGCTGATTCTAATGAGAAGCTAGGGATGAGAACCAATGGCCTGGAGAATGATTTCTGTTCAGAAATAATGAGTGAAGAACTTGAGAAACTGCATTGGGGTCATATTACAGAAGTCCTGGGGAACCAAACTAAGATGTTTGGATTGCTGTTGTCTAGACTGGACTGATAGAAATGTAATAAGAACTATATATAATTACATGTAATTTTGAGTTTTCTAGTAGCAGTAAGAAGAGTTATAAAAAACAGCTGAAATTTATTTAATATATTTTATTTAATCCAATAAATTCTAAATGTCATTTCAACATTTAATCAGTATGAAAATTATTAATGAAATATTTTCTTTGGTATAGATTTCTTTGAAATTTGTTGTGTATTTTTATATCTATAGCATATCTTAATTCAGATTAGCCATGTACCAAGTGTTCAGCAGCCACATGGGGTACAGTATTTTATTGCATAGTTCAAGGTAGTGAAGAACTCCCTTTTGTGTGCTCCCCAAGGCACACATGCCTTCATAGTCTTAGCAGCACACCCTCGGTACTTCGTTGTTGGGAAAAGGTTGGTACTGGTGAGTGTTTTTAAATGTCCTTTCCTTTACACTTGCTGATGAAGCAAATGTAAGGTAATTGGAGACTTCCTTAAAAAATTTGTTAGCTTCCATTACTGCTGGAAGTAGACATCAACATTTGAGGCTTATATCTGAATTCTATATCTTAGAATTCTCTGAGGCTGAATGGGGGCATTACTATATATATATATATATACACACACACCCCATATATATGTATATATTTTTTTTTTGCCATGGAAGTCCAGTGAACATTACTTCACTTATCTATGTGCATAACTCGCTCAAAGAGGCAGCTGTGGCTCCAGCCTGCAGTTGGGAGGCTGGGCTGGACTTGGGTGTGTACTTCTGGGCACTCCGGTTTGCCTGATTCTTCAGCGTGCAGATCAGCTCTGGGGCTATCTCATGTGGAGCGCCCCTGGTAAGACCAGTGTCTCGGGTGTCTTCCACATACACAGTCGTCAGCGTCAGTGCGTCTTTGCAGTCACCTCCTTTCCCCCTCTTCTGCAGGTGTCCAGTTTGGCAGGGGATTTGAGCTGCGCCGTTGCCGGGCTGATATTTTTAGAATACAAAGCAAGTGCGCAGTGGTCTGCAGAACTCCTGGTCATCAATTACCGAGGGGAACTTAGAAGTTACCTTGTAAGGTAAAAATAAGACACTTTATTTGGGAAGACATACTTGACAAAATAGTGTTTATTTCTCTGGCTTAATGTCAGTTTTCTTTTTCTTTTTGTTTTTCCAGCATTTTATTATGAAAAATTGCAAATATAATAGGACGTTTGAAAGCATCGAATAGCAAAAAGTCATATACCTCAACCTAAGTTCTGTTAGCATTTTTACTAAACTTTGTCTTACATTTCTATCCTCCCTTCATCCAGCCATCAATCAATCTTATTTTTTAATGGATTTCAGAGTCAGTAGGTAAACACTTTATAGAGTGTCTGTCATTAATTAAAGTTCAGTATTTACTTGCAGTTTTCTTTCAGGACAAAATGTGCATATAACAAAACACAGACCCTACAGGCACCAGCCAGTGAGTTATGAGAAAAGTGTGTGCTTGCTTAGTTCCAACTCTTACCAAGACACAGAACATTACTGCCGTGCTGGAGAGTTCTCTCATGCCGCTTTCCGGCACATCTCTGTTCATGCTCATTCCCAGAGCAAAAACTGGTCATACTTTTTCTATCGTAGATTAGTTTTGCCTGTTCCATTAATTCCCATTAACGGACTCAGACTTTTAAGTCTCCATTCAGCTTCTTCTGAGATCCATCATATTTTGAGATGTATCAGCAGCATATTCCTCTTCTTGCTGATTAGTATTTCATTCTATGAATGTCTCGCATGCCTTAGCTCGGGCTGCTCTAACGCAGTACCGTGAACTGTGTGGCTTATCAGCAACAGAAGCTCATTTCTCACAGTTGAGGAGGCTGGAAGTCTGAGTTCGGGGTGCCAGCACGTTTGGTTCTGGCGAGAACATTGCTGTGGCTTGCGGACCACTGGCTCTTCCTTGTAGCTCTCAGGCCTTATTAGGGCACAAATCCCATTCAGGAGGGCCCCATCCTTGTGACCGAGTTACCTGCAAATACCAGTGCATCAGTATTAGAGTTGTAACCTATGAACTCTGGGTAGGATAAAAGCATTCAGTCCATGGTGGGGAGTCACAGATATTCAGGATATAATGTTTGTGATTTGCTTGTGCATTCTTCTATTGATGGACTCCTGAGTTTCCAGTTTGGGGCTGTTGCAAATAAAACTACTGTGACCAGTCTTGTGCAAGTCTATGGATATACATTTTCATTTCTATTGGTTCAGTGTCTTTGAGTGAAATTGCTGAGTTATAGGGTAGACGTAGTTTATTTTTGTAAGAAGCGACCAGACCTTTTTCTGAAGTTTTTATATTGTTCACGTTCCCACTGTAATGTATCACAGTTGTGGTTGTTTTACATCCTCGGCAGTATTTGGTACTCCCTTTAACTTAACCACAGTGGGTGTCCTGTGGCCTCTCACCGTGGTGTAATGGTACGCGTTTCTTTTTACCTCCTTGCCTCAGCGTTGGAACCCACCAGAGCTACCAGGAGAGCCACTCTTTCAGCTTCAGCGGTCATTATCCCCGTGGGGTCAGCACGGCTGTGTACCACCCTGGTCACCGGTAAGCAACACCGCTGTCCTGTGGGACGGGGTCTTCGTGGGTGTGGCAGTCACGGCACAGTTCTGGCTAGGAGGCATTGTTGAGTCTGATTCTCATTTTGGCATCTTCACTTTTTCCTCTTGTGCACAGTTACCTGAAAAAGCTGTAATATTGCTGTAGTCATGTTCCTGTTCGTCTGTGTGGCTAACCAGTCTCCCAGCCAGTGGGGCACTGGGAGTGTTCACTTAGGAACTTGAATACCTCCTGCCCATCACTGTTGACAGAACCTGAAACCCCCCTATGTAGATGGCCCCGCCCACAGCACTGACTCCGCCCTTCCTCCTGGCAGGCAGGGCTGGGAGGACTGTGCACCTTGGCCTCTCCAACCCATGCCGGTCTTCTTCACACACGCCACTTCGCTCTGTTTGCCACATCGGCTGAGGGGCACTGAAGCTTCGGGCATTTTCTTCTTTTAATGATTGCTTCCCTTTCATGTTGTTATTTGAGAATAAAATTTATGCATATTTTAATTAGCTAGCTGAGCTAACCTTTTTGTTTCTCTGAATGGGAAGAATATCAAATAGTGAGTTGGACAAACTTAGTTGAGTTCTGAATTTTGAGACTTACTCTGTGTCTGTTTGCAAGCCCTTTCTGACTCTCCGTGTACTGAAGACTTTTTGACATGTATGCTATTTAATCATCGGTCTTTCCTGTATTTTGTTGAAAATTTTATTCTTATGAAGTTTTTATGCTACAAAAGAACACACCCCATCCCCACCCTCACCACCACACTGAAGTTCCCTTTGTGCTCTTCCCTGTCCCGTTCTCCTGTCCCCCTGGAGATGACCTCTGCACTGGATTTTGTGTGTATCATTTTGTTGCTGATTTATAGTTTTACCAGTTATTCATATTTAGTTTTGCTATTTGGCTTGATATAAATGAAATCACAGAGAAGACATATGTATTTTGCTTTGAGATTTGCTTTTTGAGGCATATTTCTCTAGTTCATTATATTTTTTATTTTTTTGTAAAGATACTGTTTTTTTTTTAAGATTGTTTATTTATTTATTTTAGAGAGGGAAGGGAGGGAGAAAGATAGAGAGAGAGAGAAACATCAGTGTGCGGTTGCTGGGGGCCATGGCCTGCAACCCAGGCATGTGCCCTGACTGGGAATCGAACCTGTGATGCTTTGGTTTGCAGCCCGCACTCAATCCACTGAGCTACGCCAGCCAGGGCTCTAGTTCATTCGTTTTAAACTATGATTAGTTTATTTCATTTTATGAATATATTGCAGCATATTCTTCCTTCTCCTATAGATGAAAGTTTGGTTTGTTTCCAGTTTTTTATGTTGTTATAACAATAATACTGTAGCAAAATTTATCATGCATTTCTTGGCGCGTGTGCGCAGGAGTGTTTGTTGAGAAGTGTAACTAGGAGTGGGATCGCTGACTCTCAGGAAAGTGCGTCTGAAACTTTACGAGGAAACGCGAGTGTTTTCCAGAATGTTTTTTCCAGTTTACTGTTTCATCAGCAGTGTGGGGCAGTTTCTGTTGCTTCATATTTTTATTAGCACTCTTGATGATATCATACTTTTAAATGCTGACTGATCTGTAGGTGTAAGAAAAATATCTCATTGCGGTTTTCATTCGCATTTCCTTCATCACTGATGACAGACCCCGTCGCCTGATGAGGGTGAGCAGCTTCTCACGTTATTGGCTGTTCACACTTCCTCTTCCATAAAAGACTTTTTAATAAGATTTCTTTTTATTGGATGTTTGGTTACCCCATAGTGTAAACCTCTTTTTAGTATATCGTATACACTAGGTGTTCTGTAAGTCTTATCTTGAAGAAGTCTGTCTCAGGACTTTCTGACCTGCTTCAGTTTGGATTTGAAGCAGCTGCGTAGCGGAAAGTTCACCATCGTCCGAAGGGTTTCTTTTACTTTTCTCCTTTGTGAAGTCACCTGTTGGCTGGACCCCATGCTTTTGTCTTTCTTGGTTTACTTTACTGTTTTGGTGAACCTCTTCCTGAGGAAGAGGGCCTGGGAAATATATTTATTGAGGCCTTGCACATCTGAAAATGGCTCTGTTTTCATGCCTCATGGATAATTTGGTTGGATAGAATTGTAGGCCGGAAATAATTTCCTTCAGAATGTTAAAGGTATTGCTCCATTGCCTTCTAGCTTCTAGTACTGCTCTTGAGAATGCTAATGTCACTCTAATTTAAAACCCATTTTTCTTTTTTCTCTACATTTTTTTGGTCCCCCTTCTCTCTGGAAGCTAAAATTTTTCTTATTTTTGATTCCAGTATTCTGAAACTTGACCATGTTAAATCTTGGGGTGGTTATTTTTATAAACACAGTGTTAGCTCTTCAACATGGATACTTGCTTTTGGGCAAGTTCATTAAATTATTCCTTCAGTTGTTTCTTTCTCTGTTTTCTCTTTTCTCTGTCATGTCTGTTATGTAGATGTTGAGTCTCCTGGATCACCTTTAATTTTTCTTGTTCTCTTTTTTTCACCCTTGTTTTTCTTAAAAAGGAGAACTAAAAGTTTATTTTTCATATAAATGTGTATAATTAATGAAGAAAGTTTGAAGAACTTTTGAGGTCCATTATAAATATAATGAGTTAATGATATATATGGTCCTTTAACAAGTGGTGTTCTGGTTAATTTTTCTGATATATTTTCTGTTTACTAATTCTTTTTTTTTTTAAGATTTATTTATTTTTAGAGAGGGAGGGGAGGGGGAGAGAGAGAGAGAGAGAGAAACATCAATGTGCAGTTGCTGGGGGCCATGGCCTGCAACCCAGGCATGTGCCCTGACTGGGAATCGAACCTGCGATGCTTTGATTCACAGCCCATGCTCAATCCACTAAGCTATGCCCACCAGGGCTCTATTTACTAATTCTTATGTGCCTCATCTCTTTTTAAAAAGTTGTCATTGTGGTATTTTTCAGTTGTTGTATTTCTCATGTCTAGTTATTTTAAGAACCTCTCTTAAGAAGGGAGAAAAGGGAATTGAGTGTTCAGTGAGCCACTAATTGTCCTCGGGATTAAATACACAGTAGGTGTTTAGGAAGTGATAGTAGTGAAGAAATATAAAGCTATTAATTTCTTCCTTTTGATTTGTGTTCCCCTGCCTTGACAAGCCAGTTGTGTGTGCACGTGTGTGTATTGTGTAGGATCCCAAGCTAGAAAGAAGCAAGGGCCTTAACAGGGTGCAGGTGCAGTGAGGGGGGCCCACAGAGAGGAGACATTCCTCCTCTGTAGGATCAGGGAAGTGTGCCGGTGGCACTTGCAGTTGCTTTGGAGAATGGGTGTGCTCTGGGCATGATGGGCATTCCAGACAAAGTGACAGTGAACAGTGACAAGAGGAAGGCAGCCACAGGTGTTGTTGCGAAATTGCAGGAGGTGTCGCTTGCCCGACACTGTAGGGTGTGTGTGGGAGGAGGACAGGTGATGGTTGAGATAGGAGACAGGGTGTGGAAATACGGCTGCAGGTCAGGTGTTTGGGAGGGTGCCTGGCTGCCGCTTTGGGAGTAAGAAGGATCAGGCATTGCTTTGAGGAATGTGCCTTCAGTTGGGAGATACTAGAGGCTGAGTAACTCATAGTTCAGGCCATAGGCGACAGGGGCCTGTTCATTTTCTTACATAGAATTGCTATTCTGTGTTTTGCCACATTTTGGGCATTGTTTATGTGTAGATCAGATTTTGTTTGTTTTTTATTCTGGTGAATAGTTGCTGCATCTCATACTAGAGTGTCAGACACCTGAAGGCAGAGAGCGTGTGGAGCACGTCTTCGTAGTGTACGTCTAGTGTGACAGCTCCCTGAATCGACCCTCTCCTGCGGCGGGCTCCTTGGCTGAGTAATTCTTACTTCCCAAGTGAAGGAGAAAAATGGTTTCTGTCTTTTGACTTTTCTCTTTCCTCTTTCTTCTCTTCTATTTCATATTCTTGTCCATCTTTTGCTTTTCTCTCTTTTATTTTTCTTGTCCCTTTTAAAAGAAGTATTTTATATCTTAATTTTTTGCTATTTTTCTTGTTTATTTGGTTTGCTTAGTTTATTTCACACTATATTGTTTTGATTTATTACAAAGGTCAATATTTGATATCTTCTGTTCCTAGCAGTATTTCAGGAGGTTTGAAATGATCGTAATGAAAGTTGTTACATAATACCAGTTTGCTGTAAGTCAGAGTGCATTTATTACTCTTACGGCTTTCACTTTCTTGGCTCAGGATCTAAGCAAGTTGTAGGTATTTTTTTGGAAGGATGATATTTAAATACAAGTTTTGGAAAGTTCGATATATTATCAGACCACAGAAGGAGGGTCCCTTCGTGGTTCTGCAGTCTTACAGTTCTTGGTGGTGTCAGCACGGAGACAGTGACTGCATGCGGGTTTCCGAATGAGGACTGTTACAAAGCAGGGAGTGTGTGTGAGTGCCCTGTGGTGCACAACAGAAATGTCGCTAGGTGGTTTTTGTTGTTTATTATGTGTATTTTTTTAATGAAAGAAGCTGAAATATTCATCACATTTTTATTTATCTTTGGTTACTCTAGTAATATAGTCCTGTAACATTTATCATCCACAAGGATTTAATAAATGTGAAATAAATCAGCCAGAGTGGAGTTGGGATGAACTGGCAACACACAAAACTCACGGCTTTATGAACTCCATTGTTCTGCCTGCTGCCGCGAGCCCTGCGGGAGAGAAACTGAGGTGGTAAAATGGGTAGCACACACAAATTAGTTGAGAGGCTTCGGGATAAGCTCTGTGGGTTTGCCCTTGCTCACTGTTTTCTTTTTTTACAAACACTAAGTCACCACCTAATGAGGGCGTTTTATCCGCCCCAGAGGATCTCATGTTCCAGCCCCGCTCCTTCCCAGCCCACCACCCTCACCCCCTCAACTCCTTCCTGCCTTCCCTTTTGGGTTCTCAGTGTTCTCTGTGTTCTGTAGCATTTTGGCTTACAGTTGTATTTTGGTCCAGCTAAGAGGAATCTCCTACCTCCTCTGTGTTCTTAGAGAGCAGCGTTACACTTTTGGTCCAGGGCGCTGTGCTTGGTGGTGGAGATTCAGATGTGAGGGCTGCTCTCTGAGTTACCAGACTGAGCAGTTAGTTGCACAGTCACAGATAAGGGCACTCACGTAATTCGAGTTAAGTTCAAATACGAGACTTTGTTTGTGTACACATTTTTAAATGACATTGCTTTCAGCCTTATACAGCTTTTAAAAAAAGTTTTGTTCCTAATTTCATTGTAAATGTCTATAAGCAAAAGCTGACTTTTCCACTTTGAATCTTGACAGTTCCTTGGTCACTGCATAGAGATAATTAGCATTTGAAGGTAACATCTTCGGACCTTAATTTACATCTTCAACAAGGACAAAAGATATAACTCAGGTCTTCTTTCTTGGGCCCTTTGGAGAAGCCACCCATGCCCAGTGTCCTTGGTGACTCTGAGCATGGAGAAACTTTTAAGTGCAAAATTTAGTGATTTTTATTTTCTTTTATTTTTTAAAAGATTTTATTTATTTACTTTTTTTTTTTTTTAGAGAGGAAGGGAGGGAGAAAGAGAGAGAAACACCAATGTGTGGTTGCCTCTTATGTGGCCCCCCCACTGGGGATGTGGCCTACAACCCAGGCATGTGCCCTGATTGGGAATCGAACCTGCGATGCTTTGGTTCAAAATTCAGTGATTTTTAGTAAAAGTGTAGATTTGTGCAACCACTACTACAGTCAGGTTTAGAATATTCTTTACCCCTAATCTCTCAGACCTTAGAGTTCTTTGGAATGCAAATCATACCTCAGAAAACTGTGACAAATATAGACGTGGATAAGAAAGAAAAACAGACCCTTTAAACAGGCTTTCATTTGAACACTTGCCTCTTCTTTAAGAAAAGTGTTCAGGTTTGGGGTGAGAGAGGCACCCACGGGTCCTGCAGTCAGTGGGGAGGAGCCGTGGCTGACTGGTAACGGTTGTGCAAAGGGAGAGTCCGAGCCTTTGCATGGCTGAAGTTTTTTCCTCTCAGTCAGCTGTGTTTTGGGTCCAATGCAGGCTCTGGAGTCATACCCTGCTGCCTCAGATCGCCTTCCAGTGACGACATTCGGGTCACTGAGCACCCCGGCTGAGAGCAGTTGGGTCTGGTGCTTCCTCCCAAGCATGCAGCAGGGCCTCCCGTCCTGGGGCACCCGGGAGGTGGGGCAGGACGTGGTCTGTAGAAGGCTGCCCTTGGGGAGACTGAGAAACACCTTCAAGTGCGGCCGTGCTGAAGAGTTGAAGGGCTGTGCTTCACGGATACTGGTTTGCTCACCTCATGGGGGTTTCTGACTTCCCCTAAAGCAAAACCTCAAGCATTTGAGATTGTAAGTCCTTCATACTCATGACATAAAGGGAGTATTCCAAATAAATAGTTAACTTAGTTGGGGATCAGTGTTTGGTGTGTGATAGAGTCCTTGAGTGACATGATGCTATGAACTTCACTGGCCCCAAGCAGAGGAAAACAATTTTCTGGTAGAATGGGAAGAGGTGCAGTGGGGGGGCCACAGGCTCTCCTTTATACAGCACTGTTACCTAGGGGGATTAGGTAGCTCCCACAAATATTGCAGTTGGATCTTGTGGAGAAGACAATGTTGAGAGTCCCCTACCTGAAAGGTGAGGTTCCATCTGGACCTGTGAGATGCTTTTGGAAGGCAGTCAGTGGACTCTCACAGCTGTTACATTGCCATAGAATTGCCTGTCTTTCTTTCCAGTTCCTAAGGTCCTGTGTGTTCTGGGAGAATCAAGGCATTGATATGTGGAAAGATACACTCACTATATTGACAGCTTGAGGAGCAGATATGTGTAAATTGCATAATAAATTTTTCCTAAACCCTAACTGGACGAGATTGATGGTCTTATGCAGGGTTGCTTCCAGAGAAGAAGTGAGGACCATAGCCATTGTCATTGCTGATGATCTGCCCCCGAGGTGAGAGTGTGTATTTGGCTGCTGGACACGCAGGGGGCCATTGGCATTTGAGACGTTCATGTGCAGCGTGGTACCTGAGAATCATGAGCGTCAGGAATTGGGTTGACCTTAAGTTAAGGAGTTTTTCACTTGGCCTTTCAGTTTCTCCTTCCTCCAGCACGAGGTTGGTTTTTTGAGGAGAAGGAAGAGGTGCTGTTGCCGTCTGTACAGAAAGCTGTGTTGTCTTGGTGGAGGTGAAAGCCCTTAGGTGTGAATTAAGAGACTGCTGAGCTTCACAGACTGTATTTTTGCAGTGGGGGTGGGGGTTGGGTTTCATAGGCACTTGTTTCTGGGGAGGCAGGGAAGTGAGTCTTGGCCACATCCTGTGATCTGTTTTCATCCAGAATGCGCCATGGATGGGTAGACACACGAGTCTCAGAGGATCTGGATTTTTAGCATCCATCAGCTGGCTGTTTCTTTTAAAAAGTAGAAGACAGTGCTTTATTAATCTGACCTTTTCTGGCCTAACATTGAAAGACATTAAGTTTTTTGGAAATTGGCTTTCACCCATCCATCATTCCGATGTTTGGAGATTCTTTGATGGGATGGGGTAATTCTCATTAGTTACCGTTGCAATTAAATGGGCCTTTGAAAATCATTTTATACACTTTTGAATCTGTTCAGTTGGTCAATCAATCAGTCAGTCGACCAGTCCATCTGTCTACCCCCTTCTTTCTTTCCGAGTGTTTTAGTGGCAGTTTAACCTGATAGGACTTAGGCCAGATTGACTTCCTTCTTATACTTGGAGTGATTGCTAGCTGTGTGGGTCCTTCCTGGGAGCAGAGAGTGGAAAGAAGGCTGTTGAATCTTCAGCTATTTTATAGGAATGAAGGAATGCTGCTTCATTATGTTTTATAGACAGTCAGAAGATTTTAAAAAGCATATTTTTGATGTAATAGAACAGGTACTGGATTAGGATCAGGAGAGCTGAACCCTGCTCTTGGTTGTGTTATTGTACTTCTGAGCTGTGAAACCTCAAGGCAGGTCATTCTTTTGGATACACTTTGCCCGCACTGTTCTGGGCAGGGACAATAGATGGGGTCTTAGTGAGCTGCTCAAATACCAAGGAGGTCTCATGTGGACTGCTGGCATTTACAAGAGGCAAACTGTAGTAGGTGGGTTGGTAGCAGGCATTATGGAAAGACCCAGCATCAGCCATACCTGGCAGGCAGCGGTTTGCAGTGTTTCATAGAGAGGGGGCGAGGGTTCAAAGACAGTAATACATTTTCCTGGGAGAACAAGTTTGGAATAGAAGCTAAGAGTCTGGTTTCAGAATCTGGGTGTTCTGAAAGCAGGATGCAAGGTAATGGATAGGTGGACAGGCCACATGGATGGATGCTGAATGTACTGTGCTTTTGCAGTGGGGTCACTCAATGCCTCCGAAGGATTGGGAGGGAATTAAGTCTTCAGATGATGACCATTGGCATCAGCTGTTGGGCTGAGGGAGGAAAACGGGTAAGGGGATCTAAGAAATCTAGACTAATTTATTCATTAGTATTCGTTTTTTGTGTGGGTTTTTTTTTACATTCTATTTACTAAACTAATATTCTTAAGTTGTGGATGACAGAATCACCTACTTAGAATTAAAAAAAAAATGCATACTTAGGCTTTACTCTCAAAGGCTTGATCAGGTGGCTGAGGGATTAGACCTTAGCATCTGTTCTGATAAAAGCCTCTGTAGGGAATTCTTATCCTCCCTACTCCTCCCTTGAGAATGCTGTTGCTGAAGCTCTGGGAGGTTAAATACAATGAGTGGGAGATGTCCTTTCATTTGAAGCTGCCCCAGTGAGGTGTAGGAATAACTTACTCGACCTGTCACCTCCCTTGCTCTGGTGGCAGCCGCCTGGAAGCTGGGCTGAGCAGGGCTGCAGAGCCAGGTCTGAGCCCATCAGGGGCTGACCGGGGTGTGACACGGACATGGCAGTAGCAGAGCTGGGTGTTTCTCTTCTCTTGCCGAGCCATGTGAGGGTGTGTGTGTGTGATGTATGTATATTGGTCTTGTATCCTACAACCTTACCGAACCAGATTATTAATTCTATTTTAGTAGATTTTCAGCGGAATCTTCTGGACTTTTTTCCTCTTATCCACCCTATATATTCTTTATAGGCAAATTGAACCAAACTCATTTAACCACTTAATTGCGTATGTGATGTCTCCCAAATCTGTACTCTGTAAGTCTCACATGGGCCACAGAGCTGTTTACGCACCTGCCCACAGAACACCCTCCTGGATAGCTACTCACAAGTACCTTATACTCATTATTTCCTTACTATATCCATCGTATTTCACCTGCATGCCTACATGTTCTGTGTTCTATGTTCCCAAGTCTCAATTTATATCGTTTCCTCCAGGCCAAAGCCTGAGATTCACTTCAGATAACTCTCTTAACTCACTTTTATGAATCTTTAAGACTTGTTGATTTTTCTTCTTTAATATATCTCGAATACGTCTCTTCCTCTCCATTTCTGCTGCCACCCTTATAGTTCAGACACTCATTACTTCTTAGCCAATTTATTATCAGCGATGTTCCCTGCTTCCCGTCTGGTCCTTCTCTGATTTGTTTTCTGTTGTGTTTCCAGTGAGGAATACTGGTCTTAAAATGCAAGCTGAAGCTTAAAAATTCATCTCTAATTTCCTTTACCTCGGGGACAGAGCTACAGCTCCTCTGTTTAGTATTAAAGGCCTTTTGCAGTTCGGTCTTTTAACTCCTCTCGTCTCCTGGCACACCCGTTCACGTTTCTCTGCTCCAGGCCAGCGGTCAGCACACTTTCCTGTAAAGACCCAGGCGGTCTCTGTCGTGATCACTCACTCTTCCATCACAGTGTGGAAGTGACTACAGACAGCATGTGAATGGATGCTGTGACTTGTTCAGTAAAGCTTTGTTTGCGAGAATAGGTGGCGGGCTGGGTCGGGGGCAGAGGCTGTGGTTTGCTGACTCCTGCTCCAGGTGACTTTGGACACGTGTGAGCTCTTGCATTTCTCAGAGTGTCTTTGCCGTCTCAAGGCTTTATGCTTCTACTTGTTTTTCCTTTGCCTAGAATGTCCTTCTTGTTTTTTCTTCTCATCTGTCTGCTGCATAGTGTGTGGTTGGGGCTGACCCTTTAGAATCCATCTTTGTGTGGAAGAAAGAATCCATACGAGGCTGTGGCCTAGCTGAGGTCAGGCGCTGTGGCCTGTCACTGTGTCATCGGTGCCCCTCGCAGCGCTCTCTGCGTGGAGTGTCTGCCAGTAAGTTGTGGTTCAGTCGTTAACACTCACTTGGCTTTGTCAAAACATATAAAAAAGAGAAGACGCAGTAGTGGTGCGGTGGAGCAGAAACTCTGTTGCGGGCAGGAAT
The DNA here is from genome assembly GCA_004024845.1 of Tonatia bakeri. NCBI lineage: Eukaryota > Metazoa > Chordata > Mammalia > Chiroptera > Phyllostomidae > Tonatia > Tonatia bakeri. The sequence continues at coordinate 102,353 of PVIA01001313.1, read as the reverse complement.
TTTATCTGTGTTATCTGTAGCTCTGTTTTTGGCTCTGAGAACAGGGCCTTGCAAGTACAGTGCTCAATAAATTTTTGTTGAGTGAGTGAGTGAGTGCGTGAGAGCCTGACTTCAGCAGAATGCAAGTTAAAGAGCTCAGGTGGCACAGCTGTGTGAGAGAAAGGTCGGAAACAGTTTTTTCCCGGTCTTTCTTAGGTGAAATTATAGTCTCATTGACCTGCACAACTGTAGATGGCTTTGGGGCAGGGGAAGTTTGGTGACCTTACACAGTAGTGGAACCTCGCTTCTCAAACTTAATTCATTCTGGAAACTCTTCGAGAAGTGATTTGTTCAAAACCAGAATCTCCTTTTTCTGTTGCCTGAGAGACACGTGCCTGACCACACAGATGCCAGCATGCGAGGGGTGTCAGGTGGAGAGTGGAGACCTGAAGTTTTGTTAGACGACCGGGACCGTTCTTCCATCAACAGCTTGGTCAAGAACCGAACTTTTCGAGGACCAGATGTCTGAGAACCAGAGTCTGACTGTACTTCCTGCACTGTGAGTGCTGTACCTGGTGCATTTTCGGTGCTAACTGACACTGAATTGACTTGACTTTGAAGTTAAGATTATAATTAAGAAAATTAACTTTATGTAGTTTTTATTGGTTATCAGACACTTCGAGTCCCAGTCTTCATAATTCTGTAAGACAGTATCATAACAGTTCTTCTGGAGACGGAGAAACTGGAACCCCAGGGGGTTAAGAAATGTTTCTCAGATGGCGTGGCCACTGGGTGATACACTCACGTCGTCTCCTGCCCGTGCTCAGTGAGCTTCTCTCCGTCCCGGGGTCGGCACGCTGCAGCCTGCGGGCCAAATCTGGCCAGTTCATGTGTGGCCTGTGAGCTGAGGATAGAGTTTACTTTGTTTTCCAATTGTGAAAAAAATGACTATTTTATGACCCATGAAAATGACAGGAAATTCAAATTTCCATGCCCACAAATGAAATTTTATTAGAACAAAGCCACACTTAAAAAAATATATATTGCCTGTGCTTTTTTGCATGATGACAGAAATAAGCAGTTGTGAAAGACACCATATGGCCTACGTAGCTTAAAGTATTTGGTCCTTTACAGAAGGCGTTGGCTCACCTCTGTTCTATGCCATCCAGTCATCCATCTGAATATGGGTCCAATTCTGCTTGGAAGGCATAAAGTGAGGAATATTGAACTTTATAGATTTTCCTATGCCTATTAATTCTGAATTTCAAATTACATTTTAAGGGACTTATAACCAGGTACAACTCAATTTTAAGTTCATTAAATGCCTAATTATCAAATTGCCAGAAAAATGAAATTTTATTACTGAACAAAGCAGTCTCTGATAGTGCCTTCTCCAACCAAGAAAAGTTGTCTGGTTTTTTCTTACCAACCAACCATTCCATATAGTCAGCTGTCTTTGATTGTCCTTAAGCACGTCCTGACTAAGTGCTGTGATGCTCCATATTTGGATTTACTGTGAACTGTGTCCTTCAGAGCTCAGCTTATCGACTCCAGCATTGCGTGAAGCTCTGTGTTCTCGAGGCGTGGCACCTGCACAGCAGTGTCAGCGTCACCGGGGAAGTTGCTGGCAGGACAGGCTCCTGGAGCTGCCCGCTCCCCACAAGGCTGACCTCTGCAGGAGAGGGGTGCCCACTGCTCTCTGCTCTTACAGCCCCTTCGTGATTCTGATGCCAAGTTATTTTTGAGAACCATTGAGGGAGTCATGATTGTGTATATTTTCTTCTTATAAACTCTTTATGTAATAAAAAATGGGTATGCAGAATTTTAAATATGAACTAGTAAGATTTTTATAGTGAAGAACATTTAAGATACACTAAAATGAATTAAAATTGGGAACATTTCAAAAGTGATCCCAAGAGTGGAATGGCTTCCAGCTTCATGGTTACTGGGCATAGTTTTTGAGCCCACCCTTTGCTAGGTGTAGTCTTGAGACTTTTTAATTTTTAGACATGAAGTGTTTTTTCTTTCTTTCCTTTTTTCCCTTCCTTGCTGGCTGTGTTCACCAGCACATTGGTCATTGCACAGAATGTATTGAAGTGTCTCGCCCACTTTTTTATTATTACAAACTTCCTTTCTTGGCTTCAAGAGTTTTAAGCCACTAGATGGCAGAGTCTTCCAGTTATTAGATGGAAGAGCCTTCTTAGTAAACCACTTAATAATTTTTGGAAACAACTTGTAGTGTCACGTGCTAGCTCCCCCAGTTCACCAGCATTACATATGTGTGATGCTCAGCGGCCTGCTTTCTGTCCCCACCCCTACTCCTTGTTACCCCCCGTGCTGCTCTGGCGTCTGCCTGTACCCCCCCCTGGGTATGTTTGCTCCACCGGTCATGGTTTACTTTTGGTGTCTGATACCTGTGTTCCTGCTTTGAATTTCAGACTCTTGGAATGTCAGGCTGGGAAAGAGGTCCATCCATCACTTGGCTCAGTTCCTTCCTTTCCCAGGGGGGAGAACGGGAGCCTAGAGAGGTTAAGCCAAGGACAAGAGTTGTGTCTTACTTATCTTTGTGCCCCTGTCATTCGCTGCAGAGTGTGCAGATGGATGTTTCTTGAGTGAAGCAGCTCTGGTAAGTGCTGTAAGGGGTACAGGCAGTCGCTGTGCCCGGGTGGCCCAGCGGGTAGTGGTGGAGGTCGATTTAAGTGACTGTTACCGTAGGGAAGGTGGACAGTGGTGGTAAGTGCCCAGGAAGGGAGCTGGTTGGACCGCTTTGCATTGTTACCAACCCCTTTGAACTTCTGTCCTGCTCGTCCTCCTTCCCCTGTACAGACTAGAAGCCCTCACTGTGCTTCTTATTTTGCCCTGAGCATACCGTTGACAAACTGGTCTCTGTGCTCTTGTGCTTCAGGTTCTCTTGGCTTAGAAAGCTCTGTACCCGGTCCCTGTTCTGTCTGGGGAATTGTTTACTGACAGACTGTTCTCTGCCGTTACCCGGAAGAGCCTTCCTTGGCCTCTTCCTCCATGTAGTCATCCGTCCTTTGGGCTGTTTCATACCCAACTCAAAGGTTGTTGAAGAAAGAAGTCCTGCTCGGCCATGGTCTGTGTGGACCTGTCCTTTCCCTTGGGCCGGGCGGTGTGCATTTTCATTCCCGTGTAGGGTGTAGGGACACACGTCGAAGGGTGTCAGAGGGAGGCAAGGGAGGACAGGATCCATGCCCCTGACTGCCACGCCATGGCCACTGGCGATGGACTGGGGGAGCTGAACATGGTACTCACTGCAAACTGACCGCAGGGAGAATTGTGCGCAGTTTATGGAGAAGGCTCTTCCGTTGCTTAGCATGGTCCTTCTTGCTCAGCACTTGGTTTGCACTTGGTCAGTGCTGGTGGACGCAAGGACGTATTGGTAACTCTGACTCCTAGGCCCATAAATTTCTCTCTTTCTCTCCCTCCTTCTCTCTCCCTTCCTCCCCTTCTCTCATCCCTGCCCCCATTTTTATTAAGAAGTTAAGCTTACTCCCACACATCATGTGCTTTGGCATAAAAAATTTAATCTGTACCATGGAAATCCTGCTTTGCTTTATACTTTAATAGAATAATTTTAAAACAATTATTTATTTAAAAATGTGATTCTTAAAGGAAGCACATAAAAGCCAAACACCCGGTATATTCAAGGAGAGACTGGCTCATACTGCATATAATTGTTCTGGGTGGAGGAATTTACTGCAACACAAAATACCGTTAACCATATAAATTATTTTCTGTAGTGTTTTCTATCTGAATGCAGTTTCTGCAACAATCTAACAATCATTTCAGTAGTAAACCACAGAATGCTTAGATATAACCATTAATGTATAAACCACCTCAAAATGTCACAGAGAAACTTAAGTGCTAATTTTATTTTCAGTATTTGACCAGAGTTGTGGGTTGATGCTAAGAGTAAAAACCAACTCACGGAATTTTTTCTTGTGGACTTCATTAATTGGAAAATATTTATGCACTTAATTTGTGACTGTATCTTGATGTTCCTCTTTAAATTAAAAAAAAAGAGAGGAAAGTAAAGGGATGATATAATGAACACTTTAGTCCCTCCTGCCCATAATGGACAAATATTGAGGTTATCTTTTTTACTAAAGACGTGTGTGTATGGTGTACGGACACACGGATGTATAAATAAGAGAGAGACAGTAGTGAGAATTCCCTCCTTCCGTCCTTTGTCTCATTTCCCCTGTCCGCAGGCAGCTGCTCTCATGATTTCTGTGTGCGGCCTTGCAGCATATATTTTGTATTCTTACTACATTGTATACGGTTCCCTGGACAATCTACTGAGTTTATTTACTCATGCCCTCAAGCACTTAAAGTATTCCTAATTTTCCTGCATCGTGAATAGTGCATGAAACACTCTTTTACCAAGAGGGAAGTACACCTGTGCAGGAACTTTTCTGGTGTTTCTGCGGGACACAGTCGGTGCGATTGCGGGGTGTGCACCTTTGTTGGACATCGCCACGTCGTTCTCCGAAGCGACTGCTCCCGTCTCTCTTGTAGTTTTGTAATGGTTTCTTTGGATTTTTCCTCTTGTGAACTTGCTTATCTGTTGTCCACTTTTTTTTAGATGTTTCAGCTTTTTAAAAATATTGTTCAATTACAGTAATCGTCCCCATTTTCCCCCCATTACTTTCCCCTGCCCTCCCCTCCCTGCCCACATTCAGTCCTCATGCCCGCCCGACCCCATTGTCTTTGCCCATGGGTCCTTTATACACAGTTTTCTTGTGGACTGGCTGCGGGACAGCGTTACAGACCCTTTCTGCTCATACTCCGTTAGCTTTATGTGCTGTAACAGCCTCCCCTGTTGTGTGATATGTCCTTTCACTCCACAGAGAGAGGTTTCAGGTGTCAAGGTGGTCACACTCAAAGGAGAACACCTTGATGATACTGGGTAGGAGTGTGTCCAAGGTCAAGGCCATAAGCACAGTTCACAGAAGGAAAGAGCATCGGCATCAAATGAGGGCTCTTCTTAAATCCTGCTTTCCCACGTGAATTTCTGTTTGTCTAGTCCATTCCATCAGTTTGTTCAGTTCCATAGAAAGGTCTGTTGGGGTTTTATTTGAAATTGCATTCAGTGCGTAGACTAATTTAAGGGTAACTGGCATCTCTATGGTGCTAAGAGTCCATCAGAGAGTGGGCATGACTCCCTTTATCCCCATCTGTCGTGTCTTCCTCAGGCATTCGAAGGTTTCTTACAGATGCTTTCCTTCCTTTGCCGAATTCCGACTCAGCGTTGTCTGGTGCCCCCTTTCTCAGTTTGCGACACCCGACCCTTTCCCCCACCTGTGTGCCACGACCCCTCCCTTCTCCTCGTCTCACTTCTTACTGCTGACACCAAGCAAGAGTGAGGACAGGCAGGGGGCAGAGGGTCTCTTCAGCGCCACGCACGCTGTGCTACTTCAGGAGAAAGTTGGAGCGCTAAGTTCGCTCCGTCACTCAGGAAACGTACTGTGTTCTGTGCTCGGCCTCAGACGTCCCTCTCTCCCACTGTCTCCTTTCCTGTTCCGTGGTTTTTCCAGTGGGACTGGCTCCTCTACTGAGTGGCTAGCGTGGTCCAGGGAGCCTGCTCTGGTGCTGTGGTCCCGACGGAGACAGTTTATTTACTGGCCAGGCATCACGCCAGCTTGCCTTGCTTTGCTTTGCTTTTTGTAATTACTTGCAGATGGGCTCCAGTGAACACAGTCAGTCCTGTAAAACAATAAGGTAACAGACTGCATTTGCATCTTTAATTGGGGGCGGTGCCTGCCGGCACCTGGAAGTTAGCTCTGTGGTAGATGTGGGCTGAGTTCTGTGCAGGTGTGGCTGTCATCGTCCCCAGCACTGGGCTCCGTGCTCCCAGCTGCCCTTCCCCTCATTGGAGAGTGAGTTTTCTGGATGTGGTGAGCACACCTCATGCATCTCCGTATGCCTGGGGCCGCCCTGCACGTGGCTGGGCACACAGCAGCTGCTGGCGACCCAGTCTGTGCGTGTGCTGGTCAAGTCTGTCAGTTCCCCCTTTAACTCCACATGCGCACGTGTGAGAACATGTGTGTCTTTGTAGCTGGAGCATCGGCATCCCCAAGCTGCCTACCAGCTGGTGGGGACAGCACATGATTGGGTCCATTGTTCTGCCTCTTTTTCCCGCTACTCTCCTGTCTGCCCTGACTGGAGGAGGGGTTGTTTGGAAGCAGATACTGAACCATGTTAGTTCTTTTGGATCTTGTCATATTGTAGCCAGTTTGAACTCTTTGTGGCCACGATAGTTGTGAGAATTTTGTAGAGCGGAAGTGTTTTCTAGGATCAAGACCAGGAAATAACAGATCTGAAATCTCAGCCCTATATCTCCTTTAGTAGTCAGGCAACTTAAAGTTTTACATGTCTGTTTTTTCAGCTGAAAATTAGATATGACATCTGTCCACTCCATGATGTAGTGCAGATTAAACAATAACACTCAATCCACTGAGGAAAGAATGGCAGTGTTGATGTAAATATATGTGTTGTACATTGATCAGATGGAAATTATTTTAGTTATCAGGATCTGCTCTATCTTGCCTTTTTGGGGTATGTTTTATGAATGACAACTTTTCTGTTTGGAAAAAACACTGATTAAATTGGGAAATGTAGATACTCAAAATTACCTGTTTTGTTTCTATTTATTCAGAGAAGTTTTTCCTGATGAGCTGACTTTTGAAAAAAAGTTCTTTATGGAAAATTTGAAGCACATTCATAGAGAAGGTAGAATAATGGGTCTCTTCTGCCTGTCATTCCATTTAACAGTCAATTCATGGCCAGTCTCATTTTATCCGCATCCCTGGGCATTCTCCTGTCTGCCAGCTCCTCAATTATCCTTGATAGCATATTATTTTCGTTAAATATTTCAGTCATACATCTAAAAAATAAGGACTCTACCCCTGGCTGGTGTGACTCAGTAGCTTGAGCACCAGCCTGTGAACCTAAAGGTTGCCAGTTCAATTCCCAGTCAGGGCACATCTGGGTTGCCGGCCAGGTCCCTGGTTGGGGGTGTGCAAGAGGCAGCCATGTATGTATCTCTCACACACTGATGTTTCTCTCCCTCTCTTTCTCCCTCCCTTTCCCTCTCTCTAAAAAAGTACGTCAATAAAGTCTTTAAAAAAATTAAAAAAATAAGGACTCTAAAAAACATAAACATGAAACCATTATCATATTAGAAGATAATTAATAATCATTTGTCAGTGCTGTCAGACATCCAGGCTGCGTTCTCTTTTATTCATTGATCTGCTCTCCATTGTTCTCCTTCGCACATTCTTTTGCACACAGAGAGAGAGGGAGAGAGGGGGAGAGAGGGAGAGGGGGAGAGAGAGTGTGTGTGTGTGTGTGTGCTGAAGAAACCAGGTCATGTATTCTGTAGTTCTTTCTGTCTAGATTTTTGGATTTCCCATTGGTTAGATTATATCTTCGTAGTAGTGTTTGAAGTGTTTTTCTTTTGTCAACTGTATTTTCTTTAAATGGGTAGTTAGACCCAGAGGAATAATATGATTTTATCTGTGGTAAACATACCTTTTCTGGGGGGGAAATGATCTGGGTGTAAAAGAATCATTTGAGCAGCATGGATGTGCTAGTCAAGTCATACTCATAACTGCTAGCTTGCCTTTGACCCAAGTCTCCTCTGCCCTGGTGGGCGGGGCTAATTGCTTGTTCCTCCTGGAGATTGGCCCAGGGTAGAGACCGCCCACAGGCGCTGCTTCAGACTGTCTTCTCAAAATCTATTGCTTCCCATTTGCTTTCTATTTGCTGTGATACATGCTTGTTAGAGCCATATATAGAAGCAACTGGAAAAGGGCTTTGTGTGACGGCTCAAGTTGTGTTTCTGTGAATAAAGCACATTGACAATACTTTGAGAATTTTGAGATTTTGAGTTGGGCTGAATTTGCAGTGGGTCCCCCTGAGCTGAAGTCAAGCAGTTGGCGAGGCTGTTCTTCCTGCAGGCTCCAGGGAGAGTCTGTTTTCCCGCCTCCTCCCATGCGCAGAGGCTGCCAGCTTCCTTGGCTCCTGGCCCCTCTGCCCGTGAAGCCAGCAGTGGCTGGGCTCCCCGCACACCACTCGGGCACCACCATCACTGCGCCCCCTCTTCTGTTTGAAATACCCTGGGGTTAGCTTGGGTTGCTGGGACAATTAAGGCCACCTGATAGTGACCTTAAATCCCGGTCACATAAACTGTTTACAGGTTCCAGGGACTGGGCCGTGGACATCTTTGGGGGCCATTGTGTTGTCTGCATTCAAGCTGGGCCGGATCAGTAGAGGGCACGTGTTGCTTTCTCTGTCATTGCGGTTCTTTCTGACTGCCCTTGAGTTACACTTTGCTGGCCTTAAGGGCAGCATGTAGAACTGATGGTGTTACCGCCTCGTGAGGTGCTTGTGTTTGTAATTGTGAAGCATTTAAAGGTAACACTGGTTAACCAACCGTTTAACGGAGTCAGTCTTTTGAGACGCTGACTCCAAGGAGCCTTATGAAGTGCGGTTTTCTTTCCCGTTTCAGTTTTTATGCAGAAACTAAAAATCTTTAAGCTTAGTTTTTTCTCTGAGTCTGTCCTAGAAAAAGGAAAGTATTCACCTGTGTGGTGCAGCACACCTCTCTCTGCACAGTGGGCCTGGGTGATGACGGGTACTACGTGCGACTGATGGGAAGGGGCCTGACAACGTTCTCCATCACCCGGGACAGTGGGTTCTGTGGCCGTGACCTGGAAACCTCTGTTTCGAGTCTTTTTCTCCCTCCGAGGCAGCAGAGAGATTCTGAAGTGTAGGGATGGGCGTTTTAAACAAGGGGACGCGGACAGGTCGGCGGCTCTTCCTTCTGCAGTTCTGCCGCCTCGCGGTCATTGGGAGCAGCGCAGTTCCCTGGAGGCTGTGGGGTCCCCTTAACGTGACAGAGCTTCTGCTTTCAAACGTTTTTCTTCCTGGACCGATGATTGTGATATCTGTGACACTTCCGCGCCAGATTTACTGAACGCACCATCTTTAAAAATCATGACTGTGGAGACTGTGTTAATACTGTATTGCATATTTGAAAATTGCTGAGAGTAGACTGTAAAAGTTCTCATCAGAAGAAAAACGGTTGGTAACTGCGTGTGGGGAGTGCTGACCAGACCCACTGCGGTGACCATCTCACCACTGCGGACGTGCGAGTGTCCAGTCTGTAGCTGCACACCTGGAACCAGGGTAGCGCCGTGTGCCCGTTGAGCCTCAGTAAGATAGATCGCGGCTGTTTGGGCTCCACTGTGAACCAGCTTGGTTGGTATAGTGGGCCCGCAGCTTTGCTTTTCGGTGCTAGCTGTTAGGCCGCTTTCCCTAGTCTGGTAAGTGAGCTCTACGTGCCAGCAAGGCAGAGCCAGCGGAGAAGCGAGCCAGTCGTCACGCGCAGCTGCACTCCTGCACGCCCCGCCCCAGTGTCCTGGCCCCTGGGTGCGTCTGACCCCCCGCCCCCCGCAGCACCCACAGCAGCCATCCTTTCCACCGTTTGTGCCTTCTTCGGTCCGTGCCCTGCTGTAATTAGCATCCTCGTTTATGCATCTGGGCGAGGCGGCACATCTGTTTATGAAAGTTTGTTGGTGTTGATACAGACAGTCCCTTCGATATTTGGTGGCCACCTGTAAAACAGTTTTTCTCGTTTCCAAATCCCCAGCTGGGTTTCAGGTGCTTCCACGCTTAGGCCTCACCCCTGCGTGAGTGAGGGTAAAATTTGCAATCCAAAGACCACTTGGTTTTGTTTTGCTTGTTTCATCATACATATTTACCTTCTAGGGTTAGTACACACTAATTTTACTTTAGTCTTCCTGACGAAGGTAACCATTTCTGCTTTTTGTCCTGATGTTGTCTTGTTTGTCTTTGCAACTTATCAATTCTTTTAATTTTTCTCCGTTTCAGGCTGTTACTGGTGGGCGGATGTGCACCTGCTGAAGGGGGCCTGTCGAGAGCCTCTCGCTGCGGCCTTTCTGCCTGGAGGGTTCTCTCAGGATCCCCTCATTACAAGCAGGTCACCCACGGTGGAGATGGCACCGCTGCAGTAAGTACCAGTTACGGCGCTTCCTTCACCAGCGGGTTGTGGGCAGAGGAGCCCGTGGTCAGGTACAGAGGGGGAAGTCATTTGTCCTGAAAGAGGGGAATGGCTTACTGTTGGTGAAATCGTAGTGCTTCTTTCAAGTACCAAATTCATTTAAAGCGTGTTGTGTGTAACTTGTTCTCATTCTTAGAAAAATAGGCCCTAACAGAAGTCCTGTTACTTGCATTTACTTATTTAGACAGTATGATTTTAATCAGTCTTTATGTGCTGCAGCTGTTCTGAGTGCTGTTGGGTGTTTTAGCTCATTGATTTATCAATAACCCTTTCGGGTAGCAGCCCAAGCCTACTGAGGAGGAAAGGGATGTGTAGTTTATTTTGTACCTTCGCCTGGTCCAGCCAACAAGTGACAGAATTAGAGTACCGACTGGCAGGAGGTGCCCTGTGCAAGTTCCTGACTCTGAGGTGCCCTCCTCCCATCTCGTTTCATGTTTACACAGCCTTCTTCTGACCCTTCACTCATTTGTCCATCCTGTACAGCTCCCGTGCTGCGGCTCTGTGTCCGGCGCCTCTGTGTGCTGTAGTGGTGCGGGCTCGGCTCTGAAATGATGAAAGCAGTCCCGTAAACAGACAGATGAGAAATCTGACATTTCTCTGGGTTGTAATGTAAAGCTACATTCCTCCTTTGTGGCCAAGCCTGCTGTTGGCACCGTGGCTCTCCTGGACACCTCATTCCCTGTAATGGTTCAAGGGTCCACAGGGGCTGCCCCGCCTTGAGGTCCCACTATCTCAATTAATGGTCTTAGCAGGGGAAGAGAGGGCTAAAAGGTGGGGCGTTTCTCTGTCTTCACCCAGACCTGATACCACGTCTTCTCACAGTTCACTTACTGTAGCCAGCCACGGGACCCCGTGTGCCCTCAGGGGCCTGGGGAGTAGCTTTCTGTGTGTGCAGAAGGCGAGGAGAACTAGATGTTGGTGACCACTGCTGTGTCCACCGCAGTGGCCGCCCTGTGATGTTGTGTGTCTTGGTGATTTGTGTAAACTGCAAACACTTGATCAGACGGCATGCCCTGTGCTTGTGCGTTGCCCGCCATGTGGCAGGCACCCGACAGTTTCGAGTGAGGGGAGGAAAGGGCCCATTAACGTGAACCACAGTGTGAGTGAGTGTGTTACGCTGGTTTTTCCCTATAATGACTGTATTTGTCCCATTATTTCTTCTTAAAATATATTTATTTCAAAAGAATCCTCTAAAACCACAGATGGTTAAAGGGTTTGGTGTTGAAAAGGTGCTAACAAAGAAGTACTTTTGGAAATAAATCTTTAGCAATTATACTAAGCTTCCATTAAGTTTTTCTTTAGCTTTTAGCCTATAATGAAATACGTGATTGTAAATTTAACCCAACAAGGTGCTTTTTTAAAGAAATTAATTAGGTCTACTGACTGGTTTCTGAGGCACCAGGCCCTTAAACCATCCGCGTTTGTAGGCCAGGTCACACACGGGACGGCGACTTGGGCTTTTCCTTCCCCTCTGCCCATCCCCTCAGTCTAGCACCCGTTTGTTCTCTCTGGAGGGAGGGCTCAGTGAGGGCCCCTTCACAGACTTGGGGCCTGAGGCCCGGGAGACCTTAAGAACTAAGAACAGGGGGATGGGGTGGGCCCAGGTCCTCTCGTTCTTGTTTGTCACCGTCCCCCATTCCCTGCGTGAAAATGCGCACTTGTCAGTGGCCTCATCACATTTGCACTGCAGTGATTATCCCGTGGGATACAGAGGAGGAGTGAGGCTGGAGCTGCTTCTACGCAATGGGGATACCGTCTCGTGTTTGCAGGACTTCAGTCACGTTCCTCTCGCCATTGGAATTCACATCCAGCTTATAGTTTTAACTGTGAACTCTATGAAGGCAGATCTTGTCAGGACTTTGAACAGCTTTACTTTTTGAATCTAAGTGTGGTGTCTGTAGGTCGTGGTTAAATGGTTCAGTCAAAAAATAATTTAAAAAAGTATGTCTATACACAGAGAAAGTCATTGTGGCAAAAGGTTAGTAACTGGTGAACTCAGGTAAAAGGTGTGCTGGTGTTTCGCTGTATAATCTTTCCAGCGTTTCAGTTGCCATGGCATTCGTCAACACCGAAGGCTAGGGGCAAAGGAAGAGCGGAGTAGAGACGCGTGGAGCACCCCAGGAGAGATGAGGGGGGCGACCTGCGTGAGTCCGTCTCAGGACCTCGTGGCCAGGAGTAATCGTGGCTGTGGCCTGGGAAAGGGCAGGCTGCGGTTGCCACGGCGCCCGCACTCCCCGTGGCTTCCCTGAGCCCTCCTGGGCGCTCGCTTGGCCTTTTCCTGAAGTGCTGGAATCTGTTCTGCTCTGCCTGGTTCTTCCCTCTCTGCCCTGAAGCTTTGGTATCAGAGTCTTTTAAAAGAAAATTGCTTGTGCACTGACAGAGTAAGTGGGGAAAAATATTGAATTGCTAGTTGAATGCTCTGCTGTATGATTAACTTCTTGAAATGCTGCAAGTATATATTAATTATGTTCGTGGCTTTTAAATGTGTCTTGCAGCTAAACTTACAGTCATTCTCCATAGCCTTCCCCTACCTCGAAGCCATTTGAGTTAATAGAATTAGTTCCTTTTGTCAGGTGGCAGACGTTGTCCTCCGGAGCCTCCTGTCTCTCTTTGTCTGGGGTTGCTCTTGTGCTGGGGGTGGCATTGACTGCAGAATGCTGCCGACATATATTCCGGTTTCTTGCAAGGCTGCTAGGTTGTAAAAGACACTATGCAAAACTCAATATGTGTATTGACCAAGCTTTCTGAATTAATGTTGGTGTCATCGGTGTGAGGTGGTTTTATTTATTCGTTTGTTCAACATTGAATCACCGCTCCAGTTAACAGCTCTCAAAGTGGCCCTGCAGGGCTTCCCTGTGTTGGAGGATACAGCTGTGTCCTCAACTAAGGTCAGGAAGCTGTGGCAGACGAGAGGTTCGAGTTCAGTAACTGGGAGGCAGGCACGAACCCAGACTCGGGAGTCAGAAGGCTGGGATTGGAATTGCAGCTCGTCACTTAGCCCTGTGTATCCACGCTTTTGTCAGGATCAAATGAGGTAATATGTGTGAATGTACTTGATCAGTCATAAAATGATCTACAGTGTTAACTATTCTCTATTTCTATTTTTTAAGATAAAAATTGTAGAAATAAGTAAAGTGAGCAAAACTGACTGTATTTCTGGTTACTGATGCTGCTTTTCTGGTATAGAATGTTGTGGAAAGATCAGAGCTTTTGGGAATCCTGTTTCCCTGAGAAACCCTAGAGCCTAGAGAAGGGGGAAGTGATGAGAAGAGCTTCTCCGTCAGGGCTCGCCACCTGCCGGCACCTGTGCCTGTGTGCCTTCTCCATCCCCTGGTGGCACTGGCTGGCTGTCCTCGCACCAGGGAGGGCCAGCCCTTCTGCTGGTCGGCTAGATCTCACGCTTGCTCATCGGAGGGTGTTTTCCTGCATCATCGGTTTTGCTGTCTGTTAGATTTACCAGTAGACAGCATGCCTCTGTGTCTCTCGTCGGAGAAACTCTTCAGTGTAGCTCCTGGGGGTTTAAACTCCACTGAACCCTGCCGCCGCCCAGTTTCCAGTCCTTCCTTCAACATGCTCAGGAGCTGCCTGTCCTCGTTTCTGCGTCCTCTCTTTCCAGGCTTTCTTGAAGTCACTTGAGAGGGGACTTACCTTTATCATCCCACTGAAACTAACTTTTTGATACTATCAGTGCCTTCTGATGTTGGGGACCGCCCTGCCTGGTCTCAGGAAGCTGTAACCCCCCCATGACTAGGGTGAGTGAAAGACCTCCGGACCAGGAGCCACTAAGGAGACAAAACTTATTTCCCTGGCATGAATGCTGCCCGTTCTGTGCCTGGCCTTCAATGCTTGATAAGTTAGCCAATGGCGGGTAACAATTCTCTAGGAGAGAGAATGAACCTAAGACAGGCATGATCATGTGAAGGCCTCTGGGAAGAGACTCACAGGGCTGTGGAAATGTAGGGGTGATCGACATCAACCCCTGCCCCCTCTGCTTTGTCAAAGTCTGAGTCTTTGTTCTTAGATGTGAGAAATCCAAGTCTCCTGACTGCCTTTTGCCAGGCTCAAGCCTGCAGAAATAGCAAATAGCAAGGGTGCAGCCCAGACCAGAGACGGCGGCCCCCTGGAGTAATCAGGCCTGGGACATAGAATGTGCAAGATCCTGTGAGATCTGTTTGCTGGAGGATGTTATTAACTTGGAATTTGAAGGCACAGACAGGAAACCTTTGGAACCTGTAGTCCTTTCATATGATAAAACTCCAATCTCTGCCCAGAATCATAGCAAGAGTTCTGTTAGCATCTTTGTAAGTCACCTGTTTCCTTTGATCCTTTCTGTCAGACTGTGAATCCACAAACTGAGTCTGTTTTCTTAATAAAAAGCTACTTGGGTAGAAGAACAGGTGCTTTCCACTAGAGAAAGTGGCCATGCTGTTTCTGTTCCCCCACAGGATCTGGTTATCTCTGTGTATGTATTTCTCGTGGTTTTGACGAGCATCCGCAGCAGGGATGGATACTGCTGGACGGTATCCCTGATATTCTGATATTGTACCAGTTTATCAGTTCACTGATATTCTTTAATTCTTCCTAATTGCTTATCCAAAAATTAGTTTATTCTACTTTCTCTTTCCTTTTTCCTCCCTTTTGTAGTTGTATTATTTCTTTGTCAAAACACTTATTTACACATTAATTTCTACCTTTATCCTCAGGTTTTTTTTAGTCTTGGATGTCCATTTATATATTCCAAAATGCTCCTGTCTCCTTTTGCCAAACTTTTGCCAATCATCTCTTTGGTTAGATGAAATTATCCTCTCGTAGATGTTTTGTGAAAGGCTTGTAGGTGAAGAGTTTCTTAAGTTCTTGTATGTTCAAAATTGTTTTCCATAGCCTGGATCTGAAGGAAAATGTGTCTGGATATAAAATCCTTGGTTTACCTTTTTTTCCCCATTGGACTGAAAAAAAGGAAAAAAAAAAACGAGTCTGTTGTTGCTTGGTGTGGTATGTGGAGTTGGAAAAGTCTGATGTCAGTTAAATTATTTCCCCTTTGTATGTTGTTTGGCCCTTTTGCTTGGAGGCTTTGAGGATTTTCTTTATCTTCGAAATCTAACAGCTTTTCTAGG
Source organism: Tonatia bakeri (assembly GCA_004024845.1). NCBI lineage: Eukaryota > Metazoa > Chordata > Mammalia > Chiroptera > Phyllostomidae > Tonatia > Tonatia bakeri. The sequence goes on along the minus strand of PVIA01001313.1, from coordinate 87,152 downwards.
ACTTTTCCTGGAGTTGATTATTCTGGGTTAGATTTCCTGGTATCCATTGACTCTTTCAATTATAGATTTGGATCTTTTTCTCTTTCTGGAAAGATTTTCCGGGTTATGAATTCAAAAGTAATTTTAGAGAGGCCTTGGACCTCTGTGTCTGCTTCCCTTGTCTGTCCCTGTGGCCCTCCAGGAGTTTCTCATTCTGCCTTTGCTGCCGCCGGGCCCCGAGGCAGGCCTGCGGGGGGCCGTGGGCACAAGGCAAGAGCAAATGGAAACACCACCGGGATTTGGTGACTTCTTCTTCTGCTCATGGGGATTTTCAAGTTTGTGTGTCTTCTGTCTTCAAGTTAAGCTGTGGGCATAGTTTTTATGTAGAATTATTTTTCCCATCTTTTTCTTGTTGTTGGGGAAAATATTGGGAGTTAGGGTATCATACTGTCTTCAGCTACTCAGTGTTGGTGGGAAAAATTTTAACTTCAACAAAATAATACCCTGTCCCCTTTGCCTTTTTCTTTGTAAATTAAATAAAATTCACATAACATACTATTGACCAATAACCATTTTAAAGTGTACAGTTCGGTGGCACTTAGAGCATTCACAATTTTGTGCATCCATCAACTGTTCTGTCTCAAAGCACTTTCATCACCCCAGGAAGAGACTTTGTGGCCATTGAGCTCCCTATTCTCCACCCCCTGCACCTCCTCGCAGCCCGTGGTCTGCCTTCAATTTCCGTAGATTACCTGTTCTGAATGTTTCCTGCGAGTGGAACCGTGCAGTGTGGCCATTCGTGTCTGGCTGTTTTCATTCAGCACAGTATCTTTGCGGTGCATCCGAGTCCTAGCACATCTGTGTTTGAGCCCTTTGTTTGAGTGAATAACGCTCCCCTGTATATACTGCACTTGTTTATCCAGTTACTTAATGGACATTGAGTGTTTTCCACTTTTTGGCTGTTGTGTTGCAGTGTTGCTGTGAACATTGGTGGTACACGTGTTTGTTTGAGTGCACGCACTTCATTCTTTGGGTGTGTACTCAGCTGGAGTTGCTGGGTCCTGTGGTGACTCTCTGCTGACTCTGTGAGGACTCGCCCTACTTTCCCTGTGGTGGCCGCGCCGTCACACACCCCCACCAGCAGCGGGCCAGGGCTCCCACTCCACACATCTCCTGTGCCACTTGTTATTTTCTGTTAGAGGTCATACCTCATCTCTCTCTCTTGCTTTTATAAGTATATTTCTTAAATCTAAAAACAAAATAATCTTGTGTCATTTCAAATCCTGGTTTCTAAATGATGATTACTTTTCTGGTATGGAAATAATTCCTTCAGGAGTGAGACTTCTGTTGGAAGGTCTGTCTGTGTCCAAAGTCCTGTTAGGATGATGGCCTGGGGCAGTGTCGCTGGAGAGCAGCTGGGAGTAGATTCTGGTGTGCAGAATCACTAGACTTGTTATGTATGTATTTAGAAAAGCACTTGATTGTGGGTGTATTTGTAAGATTTACTACTTGGTGGATTTTTTTTTTTTTTCAAATCAAAACAGCCTCACCAATATTTCTGACATTGATGATTTTCTTTACCATGACTTTAAATACGACATTTGCTATAGCTTTCATTTTATGACCAAAGGACTGTATGCAATGAGAGAGTGTTACATTTATCTTTCTTTGTACGATGTGTGTTTATTTTGTAGGTGCCAAAGACACTGGGCTTATTAAGGATGCTAAGTGTGAAGCTTTACAGTCGCCCAGGACAAGAACAGGTACCTCCCGAGCTGAAAACCTTGTGCTTCTCGAATGCCATCAGCAGACCACCACAGAGGGCAGAGTCGAACAGACCCTGAGTGTCTGGCCTTCCCCCAGGCGCGCTCTCAGTGGCGCTCTGTGTGGGGAACTCCTGCTCTGGCAGACGTTCGTGCAGCATTCACTGAAGATGTGTCTGTTTCGCTATTTAAAAAAACCCCTGGGGGCATTGTGGTGGTTGGGGAAGGGTTCATGAATCAGCTTGAAATGTTGATAATTGTTTTAGCTGGTGGTTGTGTCCATGGAAATTCACTGTACTATATTTCTACTTTTGTTGGTGAGTGCAAATCTGTACAGCCAAATGCTTAACGAGGATTGTAAGTTTGCAGTGTGGATAGCATAGTACCAGATGAAACTGAGAGGACAAAGAACTCACCACATTAAAAGCAATTGGTGATATTTTAGTTAATATATTTATTGCTTAAGGGTCAAGACAGAAAGGAAGGAAAGGAAGGAGGAATCGGAGGGAGAAATTAAATCAAAAGAAAATTTAGTACATTCATTATTTCCTTGGTCACAATGCGGTTGTTAAATTATCACATTATTGAGTATACATTTCTTCGTTATTGTTAAATAGATTAATAAACTTTCTACTTGCTTTGTGTGTGCTTTTAGTGGAGTTGTTTAGTGGAGCCTTTGTAATACCTGGGAGTTACCATATAGGTCACATGCAACTAATTATTTAGGTGACCAAAACCGTAAAGCATTCTACAAGGAGCATGCCTGTGACTGCTGGAAAGGCCGGGCCCGGGTCGGGGGCAGTGACCACGGTGCAGTGGAAGTGACATGGTCTGGGGCCGAAGGCTCTGCACCTAGTTCAGGCTCTGCTGTCTACACTTGAACGATCTCGGGCAAGCACCTAACTCTTGCAGGTCTTCAGTTTCTTCTTCCTGAACTCCAAAGGAGGGGTGGAGAGGTCTTTTAGCTCATACAAATCTGTGCCTCTGGGGCTTACTTTATGTGAAACCATGGGGCCTGTTGACTCGAGTTGCTGCGGAAGGAAGATGCCAGGCCCTTTGTCTTCTGTCCCTGCCCCCGTCTCCATCCCAGAGGCCAGGGGTGTGCTGCCTTCAGAACCCTGCTTCAAGGGCTTTGCTTTGATTGCTTCCCTCTCCCAGCGTTTATCTTTGACCTGTGCTACATTTAAGTCTGGCCTTCTGGGGTGGACTTACTAGGGAGGCTGGCGGATGCGAGTGTGTTCATCTGTCCACTCATCCGGTAAGGTGCCTCACTTCCCAAATCGTTGTTTGTTTTTGGTGGTTAGTGTGGTAATGTGGTGAACTGAGTTGGGTGTAAATCTGGACTTCAGTATAGTCATGTTTAGTTTTTTGTTTTGTAGCTGATATTTAGCGTTAATCTTGGGCCACTGTAGAGAATGGTGGGGGCATGACCCTTCTGAGGGTGCACATGCTACCCAGTCCCACCTGATTATTGCCGCCTGGGGGTGGGGGTATGTATGCTACCTTGTTCTGCCTGATTATTGCCATCTGGGGATGCTGGGCCCTGTGTTGCTGGATTTTCTAAATGTTCAGGAGAAAGAAGGCTCTGGCTACCATTTTTAATGCCTCTGTTTTATTCTTGGTGGGTAAGTTACCTTGGACCCTGTCCTTAATAAATGCTTCGGTGGGAAATGGATGTCCATTTAGTGTTCGATTGATTCTTGTGATTCTGTTGTAGGTGGTAGGCAGGTGGTATTTCTGCTTGTATAGTTTCTCTCTTGGTAACTGAGCAAACCTGGTTTCTCGTAGGAAAGGATTGAGAGATTTGGATAAGTAGGACTCAAAAGCCAAGACTTGCTCTTTGTACCCTGAGGCTGGTCATGTAAAAGCAGTGTATACAAAGTTTCCTCTGTGGCAACAATGAGATTCTCTAACTGGGTAATTTCCCAGCAAATCTGAAAATCTTAAACATTCAGAGAGTTCCCTAAATTAAGGAATGCATTTCTCCCCTGGCTGCCCTAACTCCCATCACCCTGGATCCTCTTTTCTTCCAACTCTGTCTCCCCCCCTTCTTTCTCTTCCCCAGCATGATTCTGTGGCCTGTGTGTGGTGTAAAGAATGTGCCAGACATTGTGTACATATAGGATTTTATAGATGCGGACCCCAAATTCAAGAAATTCACAATTTACTCAATACCAACTCATAAAAGTTACTGAAAACTTACGGTTATTGATGTGTGTTACTAAGGAATATTTTTATAATGCCCTTATTTTAGGTTTTGTGATATGTAAATTATAACACTATAAAAGAGATTTAAAAGTTCTCCTTAAGGGTAGGAGTCCTGTTTGTATATGCTGGGGCAGATTTCTGATGTCATAAAGCTGTTGGAACTCATAATTAGGAGAGACCATTTACGACCTGGCACTCTCTGAAGGGTGTTATTAAACTCTGGAGGTTGTTTCTGTTGAGCCTCAAGCCTTTGCTTTGACACTAATGTGATATAATTTTCGTGTAGGACGGGATCTTTAAGATGAGCCTCTCTCCGGATGGGACCCTCCTTGCAGCCATTCACTTCTCAGGGAAACTGAGTGTCTGGGCCGTTCCGTCCCTGAAGCAGCAGGGGGCATGGAGGCAAACCGAGCAGGTGAGTTTCCAGGTTCTGGTTGTTCCTAGAATGGGTCTTGCCTAAGGGTGACTCCTGGCAGTGATTTCACTTTGCGGATATTTTACTGTGGTGCACTGATGTAATTTATTCTCATTATTCCAAAACTTACAATATTATTGGTATAGTAGGACAGGTTAGTAATAGAGTAGCACTGTGTAATGGTTTTAATTTCTAGCGCAGTATGCTCTGTACTGCATCTAGTCTGCTCTATACGGAATCTAATCTGTTCTGAAGTGCATCTAGTCTGCTCTGTACTGCATCTAGTCTGCTCTGTACTGCATCTAGTCTGCTCTGTACAGAATCTAATCTGCTCTGAACTGCATCTAGTCTGCTCTGTACTGCATCTAGTCTGCTCTGTACGGAATCTAATCTGTCCGTCGAATTCTCCATTCCACCCCCCCTTTGTTTTTTCTATTCCAGAAATACAGATTGGAGATGTTAGTTTTTTATAAAGGGTCAACTGATGTGATCGAGGTTTTGAAGGGTCAATATTCCAAAAACATTACTATTCTTCCCAAATGTTGCAAGTCTGGTAACATTGGGTTTACGTAAGGCTTGAAGGGAGTTACTGTCTCTTCACGCAAAAGATGGATAGCGAAGATATAAAGAAAGACAGAACTGTTAAAGTTTTAATGTCTTGCAATGAAATTTTAAGAATTTAAAGAGTTAGTTATTTAGAAACTGATGAAATCCACAGCAATTATAATTTAAAATTATGATGGGCAAGTGAGGTCAGCTTATATAATGCCACATATTGTGATAGAGGGAAGGTTTAAAAATAATCATCTCAATTACGTACTGTGTGTGTTGTAAATCTTTTACTCTTCTGATGATTATTTTGCATTTCAGCACTTGAAGGGTTAATTTCCCTTCTGTCACTTCGCCATTCTTCTTGTATTTTAATAGAAATATCTTGTCACCCAGTTTGGTGGATAGTTTTGCAATTCTAAGATTGGAGTGTTTTCCCTGAGAAATCTGCGTGGATTGATATCCTTTTTCAGAATTCTTTTAAATTTCACCAGTTAAACTGCACTGTTCAAAGAATTCTTAGTAAGCTAATGGCATTTTTATTCAGAATAGTGGGGGAAAAGAGAAAGTGGCTCTACATTTTCTTACTCTTTTCACAGATGGAAATTCATTCATTCTGGCTGTTCAGTTCTTCCGTATCTTCAGCACAGGTTTAGGAAGAGCATTTCCCGCTGGGAACTGAATGATCATTTCAGTTCCTACCTAGAAATTAATTTGTTCTCTGCCTCTCTACCACTGCCTCTCCCTGGGCCTGCATTTGTTCTTAATAGAACGGACACTCCTCAGCCTTCAGCCTCCACGGCCAGATATGAGGGACCCTCTCTGCAGTGAAATTACCACTCATTTGACTTCCAGCTCCACTCCAGGAGTAGAGTGTACCAGCTCTCAAAACCGTTTTTTTTTTTTTTAATGTATTTTAGCTAGGCATGCCAGATACTTGATCTAAAAGTTGCCCATGTTTTCCATGGTGATAAAATATTCAGCTTTTGTTATTCGGGAAGATCCCGATGTTCTGTTGTACGTGGGAAATTATGCATTTGGGCACATTTACGTGGTGAGAACTTTGACTGTGAAAGACATTCTTCCCTTCCCCTGACTTTCTGTTTTCTTAAGTTGTTTTCATTCACCTAATAGAAAGCACACTTCTTGTGAATTCATTCATCTTGTGGATATTCTAGGATGTCATATAGTGTAAAGGCTGTTCAGGCACCATCCATGAGTACACTTTGTGTTTACTGGAATTCTGGGTGGCCTTTTCTGTTCTGTCTGCACAGACGAGCCGCATCTGCCGTGGGCCTGGTCCACCTGCAGTCAGCTCTCTGACTGGCTGGACTTCTTTTGTCTCCGTTGCCAGTCGACGCCCATAAAGTTCAACTGGTTATTGAGTCTCTACGTTTATCCTTTAACTTAATGTTATTCATTAATTAGAATTTTATAGTGATTTTTTAATTAAAAAATTTTTAATTTAAAAATTGCTTACAAATCTTGAAACTCTGGAATGAATAACTATAAATATGTCAATAGTTGGACTAGGCCACCAGGAAAGTGATGGGACAGGAAAGGAAGGGAATTTGGAAATGGCAAAACAGGTGCGTGGGGGGACACGATGAAATCAGGCTGGACGTCCGTCTCCAGCGTTCTCCCAGGGGGAGTCTCTTGAATGGAAATATGCTGAGAATTTGGAAGCACTGTCTGTCGGGAATTGCTGTGGCCTGATTTTCCTGTGGCCGTACCTCAGTGAGCTTCCATCTCAGCGCCTGTGACTGTGACCCAGTGACCCCCAAACTGTCTGATGGCTGTTTTCTGAGCCCTGGTCCCGGGGTTATTCAGCAAGTAAGCAGTGTGGCTGAGATTGGATTTCCTGTCTCTAGGCATCTGATGTCCACACTCTTTCCATGGAAAGTAAATACATTTTTAAAAGGTGGGGAAAAAACCCCCCCTATTTGTTAGACTTTGTATTTGATGATCTTTAAAAAAGAACAGAGACAAGTCCTTTTTTCCAGTGAATGTAACACAGGTTGTCTCGCCCCTCTCAGATATGTTGATCTCTGGAGCTAGCTAGGGTGTCCCAGTTTGTAGAATAAATGATGAAACCTCTTATTTCGAAACCATTACCTTCGTCATAAGTGTCTGTGGTGCGTGCTGCGGTGGGACGGCAGGAGGCGTCCGAACAACCAGCCCCTGCTCGAGTCTTGCACCTCCAGGTGCAATAACCTGGGGGTCAATAACCTCACAGGCTGAATAACCTGGGGGTCAGCCGCATCGGGCTGGGCCTTTCAGGTTTGCACTCTACAGTCTGAAGGGAGTCCCTGACATCTGGCATGCCGGGTTACCTTCTGGAAGGCTTCCATGAGTGCTACGGAGAGGAGGTGGCTACTATACTCATAACAGTAATCGTAAAATAAAGTTCAACTGTTTATCGAATCTCTACCAAATGCTGGAGTAGAAAATGCAATCAGTCATAGTCTTTGCCCTTAAGCTGTTCAGTCTTCCAAGGGAAATGATAAACAAATCAATAAAATAACATGTTAATATTATGAAAAGATAAGCTCAGAGGAGAGGGACATAAATTCAGTTGATAGTGTTGGCGGGAAGGATTCTTGGGAATAAATAGCGTCTGTACAGTACGGCTTGGCTGTCTGCAGAGCAATTTTCATTTATTTTATTTGCTTCACAGAAACCCTATTAAGTAAAAAATGGGTTTGTGCTCATTTTAATAGATAGGAAGAGTGCTAAAGATGGTTAACTTGGTCCGTTAGATGTTGGTGTTAGCATCAAGATTTCAGTTTGACCCATGGCTTCCTAGGCTGAGCCTTTTCCAGAGTCACTGTGTACGTGGAGGAATGTGGACTCGTACTGGGGCACGCCGGGTACTAGCGTGCCGGCCTTGGCAGCACCTGTCTGCAGACCGGGCGCCAGCTGTGATGTTAATGGAAAACGAGGTGGGGAGCGCCCTGCAGTTGACATAAGTGACCCCCTGGGAGTCGGGCACTTGGTTAGGTGGAGACCCTGGCAATGGGATGTTAATAAGTGAGGTGGACCTTGCAGGCTGGAAGCCACTTGAAAACACTTCAGCCTCAGAAGACACTCAACCAGCTGCTCTCTTCTCACTCGTCTAGCGATGGTCAGGTGGCGCGGGACCGATCAGGTGGACTGGGGCTCTGTTTCTCTGTATTGTGGCTCTAGGAAGTGAACGGACAAGCCGCTTAGTTTGAAAGGGGTTCTAGGGCAATGTGTAGTATAAAGTCAGAACTGATAATTTTAGCTTAAACGTTGCCTGAGAAGAAACTAAGGTTGTCATTGCTCTGTACAACTTTGAGCTCTTTTTCTAAAGATTTTATTTATTTATATTTAGAGAGAGGGGAAGGGAGGGAGAAAGAGAGCGAGAGAAACATCAACGTGTGGTTGCCTCTTGTGCGTCCCTAACTGGGGACCTACCTGCAACCCAGGCCTATGCCCTGACTGGGAATCCAACTGGTGACCCTTTGGTTCGCAGGCCTGCACTCAGTCCTGTGAGCCACACCAGCCAGGGAATCTTAAACTTTTTTACCAAATTGTAAGTTCAGCTCATTTGCGGCTTTTTTTTTTGTAATTTGCTACTTTATTAGTTTTTAGAATGTACTTTGTGTGATTATTTTCTCTATAAAATCTGATGATTAAAGATGCTTGTGCATGTGCCTGTTCTGACTTACTTCCATCTAGTTCTGAGTTGATTAAACACTTTGGCTTTCATTGTCAATATGAACATCCATCTGGCTAGAAATCTGTGAGTATTAAGGTTTGTTCATGTCTGGAATAAAGTAAATTGCTAAAGTGATTATCATTTCAAACATTTCCCATATGTTATGTTTATATATTTACACCTTATTTTTGGTCTTAATTTTGTCTAAAGAAGTTTTATTTACCTATATGTACTTCCTTAGATGCAGTAGACAGAAAACTTGCCTTTTCCATTTTCATTTTATCCTCTCTTTGGCATACAGCAGGTGAGGACCATTGTGTTAGATGGATGAGTCTGTGGAGGGTAAGCGAGAGGGTGACAGTCCATGTGATTAATCTTGATGTGATCCACAGCTGTCTCCACAGCTTCGCCAGACGGGGAGCCCTTGAGAACAGGCTCTGCGCAGACAGCTCTCCCATGGGACCTCACACAGGGCTTGGTGTGTTGAATACCAGGACATGTTTGTGGAGTGGGTGAACTTTTGAAAGGTCGCTTTCATGTTGTCGGAGGCAGGGGCTTCACTATATTTAGCTTTAACCATAAAAGAAATTAGATAAGATTTTTAAATGTGAAGAAGATGCTGGTTTAGTCACAATAGCCTTTCTCTACAAAAATCTGTAACTGTGCTCTTAGGGCGCCCCCTCCAGGTTGCTGCTGGGCTCTGACTCCAGGGTGCCTGGGGCTCTGCTCAGATTTCAGACACAGGGTAGCGTCAGATAAAGAGGAGGGGCGTGGAGGCTGCTTCTCAGGATGTGTCAGCATGGTGCCAGACGTGAGGGTCCCTGGGGTGCTGTCATGGGTCAGAGGAGCTTGGTGATCTTGTCCTCGGAGCACTGGCCCACAGAGTGTCTGCACAGATAGAGTCCTTGGAGTTGACAGCACTGGTCACTCTGGGCCAGTTTGAATATCTTGTGGGGAGTGGCGGGGGTGTCAGCTCAGCTTTGCACATGGTGAGGGACGTGCTCTCAGGATGCCGGTCTGGCTCACACCCCTCTGCCTGAAACAGGGTTAAGCGTGGAGTTCTGTTCCGGCTTCTTCCTTCAGTATATTGTTTAGATAATTTCATCGAACTCGCACATATTTTCAGGTTAAACATTTGGTTGAGACACCTAGACTGAATCTGCTATGTCTTGCTAAGGCAGAAAGGCAGACAGTTAGGTCCACCCCCCACAGAATGTGAGAGAGGCATGCAAATGCGTATACCCGTGTGCATGTTACAGCCTCACTGTTTACAACAGCCACAAGCTGCACACCACCCAGCGTTCATTAATGGGAGGGCGGATGAACAAGTTGTGGTGTGTGCCGACAGTAGCAGATGCTGTGCAGTCGCACGAGGATGCAGTGCTGATGCGTGGCACGACTCGGGTGACTCTCGAGAGCGTGGTACTAAGTGAAAGGAGCCAGACACGGAAGGTCATGTGTGATGTGAACCCACTTATGTGAAATTTCCGGAGTAGGTAACCCATGGAGATACAGATGGGCTGGTGGTTGCTGGGGCCGAGGGAAAGGGGGAGTGAGAAGTAATCGCTCAGTGGACAGGTGGTTTTCCTTGGGAGTGGTGGCCATGTTTTGGAACTAGATGGAGGTGACACACGTGGCGAATGTACTAAATGCCACCGAATTGTTCACTTTACAGTTGTTAATTGTTATATGAATTTCACCTCCATAAAAAGTGACATAATTAACCTTCTTTTTCCCCAAAAACCCTAAACAAAAATGTTGGTAATTAGAATTGAGTGTCCTGTACTTTTGTTAAATTGACGTACTTTTTTCCCTAAGTAAACATAGTCTTTCCTGTGTACTTTTGCCCATGTTACGTTCTCTGGAATATCTTTGGTCACCCATTTTCCACACCCAGACCTTATCCAGATTCTGAGGACAGCACCATTAGGGTTTCTTTGTACCTCTTGAGTTTCCTTCGTCTTCCTCAAGCCCAAGTGATCTCTGTCGTTTGCACACCCGTGACACTGTCATCGGCACACCTGTTGGGGGCAGTTACCCAGCCTGGCTTGGGTTACAGTCACTTATACCTGTTTCCTAGCCCTCTGCCTGCTTGCATGTGCGTCCTGTAACGTCTTATTTTTTCTCCTCTCTCAGTGTGAACACACAGCATTTCTGGACTATACGGCACAAGAAACCACACTTCTGAGAGGATGTAAGAAGACCAGTCCTGTGTCAGCTAATTTTTCTATAGCATAGACATTCTCACTGGGGCTCAGTGGTTTCGATGGCCAGCTTTGCGTCCCTGTGACATGTGGACGCTCTAGTGGTGTGGGACACAAAGCTGACCGACAGAGCTCTAGATGCAGAAGAACAGGTGTTTACTTTGTGCTTTAAGATTGGATTTACAAGAGGCTCCCATTATTTTAGCCATCGCCACGGAGCGGTCCAGTCCCAGTGTCTGGAGCCTGGCTCTGGTGGGCCATTGCTGTTTGTCCATGGCACTCTTCTCATTAACTTTGTACATAGACATGCCAGTGAGATGGTGTGTTGCGAACGGTCAAGGCCAGACAGGTTCACGGGATTCGGGAAGGCGGAAGAGTACTCACAGAGTCGTGTGGGTGTTTGACGTGCCTTTATTCAAGGGTAGGCGATCCACCCATGCTGCAAGCTGCCTGCCCCCTGCGTAGCACTGTGTGGCGTGTCCCTGGAAGTTCCTGCATGTCACCTGTCCCCCAGAGGGAAGTCCCAACTCCCTTATATACTACGTGAACGCAAAACTGGCAGGGTGCCGACAGATATTGTATGGCACAGCGAGAGTCTGCATAGGTGAGCCCACTCAAGGCTATGGGAACGGTTTATGAGACCCAGTGTCAAGGTCATGGGAACGCTGCTTATCTTAGTTCCGCCGACATCTGGGTGAGGAAGCCAGACTGACTCGGTTTACCTCACAGACGGTTTCCCTACAATATTTTCTCAAGACTTGTTGGTGATTAATTTACCCAGAGCTGAATCATATTATTGTTGTTGTTTACTGGACTTAAAGTTTTACAGTGTCATTTCCCACCCCCTGTGTGCTCCGGGATGCCAGCAGAGATCACACGTGCTGTCATGGGAATATGTGGCGGTGTGCGTATGTGCTGTTGGGGCAAGGACAGCTGGCGGCACGGGGGCAGGGGGCAGCTCCTGGGGCTCCTCATAAGTGATGGAATGAGATTTCAATTCCATTGATTATATTCAGTAACACGTATTGTACTGTATTCCAAATCTTTGAAATGTGATCATTTTTTTAAGTCAACCAGGACAATGTAGTTCTTCCCATAGTATAAAAACATAGCCTTTTATGGTAACTTTTTGGGGGATAAAGTTTAAAGAATTATATTTTCTGTTCTCAGGGACCACTCTCAGTGACTTACTGTAGTAGTAGGGAGTACAACGTTCTTTCAGGCCATGGAAGGAAATACCAATTTTAGTAGCCTAAAGTCTTAGCCACTGATAAATCCGTAACAACGCATGTACACTTACTGTGTCATGTTAGGTAAAAAGCACATTTGACTGAAGTGTAGCATCACTTTTTTAGGTTTAAGATTTCAGATAAACATCCAAATGGGTTTTTGGTCTTTTTCCATACTGTTGTAATTCTCAAGATTAATTACCTACCAGTGAACTTAATTTTAGTTGTTTTATGATATTTCAGAGATAATGATCTGTCATTGCATTCACAAAGGTGGTAAGATATTATGTTGCCCTGATTGGAGTATGAATGGATTCAGTTTAAAGATTATATGCTTGTATTTTATTTTTTACTTTGTAAATTTTTAGTCATAGAAGGAAATGGATATTGCGTGGGGGTTGTGGAGTCCAATCTCAGAGCTGCAGAAGCCAAACCTGGGGGTTGTTCAGTTACAAGTGTGGGGTGTGTGTGTGTGTGCGTGTGTGTGTAGGACATGTATCCAGGCCATTGTTTGTGCACAGCAGTGCCCCTGTTCTCCCAGAATGCAGGTGTGTGTGCGTGTGTGTGTGTGTGTGTGGAATTATTTGTTAGTGTGTCTTGCTTTCATTGGTGTTATTTGTATACTGGCTGTCGTCTTGTTCTCACGCACACACGGCCTTCATCAAACTGAATCTCAGGACTTGCGTGTCCACATAAGTGCAAGAACAGTTGCTTTTCAAGGTTATGGAGAGGAGTGGATTTCAACCAGATCAAAGGAAAGCATCATCTGTATATTTTATTATTAAAAGAAAATCCATAGTTCTTTTTTTTTTGTATTATTGTTCAATTACAGTTGTCCCCATTTCCCCCCATTACTCTCCCCTGCCCTACCCACCACCACCTCCCACATTCAACACTCCCCTTCCACTCCCGTGCCCCATTAGCTTTGTACAGGGTCCTTTATGTACATTCTTTGATGACCCTTCCTCTTCTTTCCCCTGTTACTCCCCTCCCCTCTGGTCATTGTCAGCCTGTCCTTTATTTCCATGTCTCTGGTTCTCTTTTGCTTGCTTGTTTGTTTGTTGATTAGGTTCCACTTACAGGTGAGATCATGTATTTGTCTTTCACCTCCATGCTGTTCCGAAGGATAGGAGGTCCTTCTTTCTTTCTGCTGCATGGTATTCCATTGTGTAAATGTGCCACAGTGTTTTGATCCATTCATTTACTGATGGGCACTTAGGCTGTTTCCAGCACTTGGCTGTTGTAAATTGTGCTGCTATGAACATTGGGGTGCATAGGTTCTTGTGAATTGGTGTTTCAGGATTCTTAGGGTATAATGCCAGCAGTGGAACTGCTGTATCAAAAGGTGGTTCCATTTTTAGTTTTTGGAGGAAACTCTAGGTTTTCCACAGTGGAGGCATCAGTCTGCATTTCTAGAAAAAAATGCGTAGTTCTTGATAATATTCTCATAATTTTCTTCCATTGGTGACTCAGGAACTCGTGTGTCTATTTTTTGTATCTAGCCAGGGTATGATGACCTTAATCCTGACTGGAGACTCTCTACTGAGAAGAGAAAAAAACTCAAGGGTGAGTTGTATGGAATATATTTAAAACCTTAAGAGACTCCTAATGTATATAGTACAGGTGCTCTTTAGACGATGTAATATATGTAGGGGAGTGAGAAAATCTTTTTCTTTTCACCCTCTTGGGTTCTGTGACTCGGGCCCTGTAAGATAAGATTGACCAAGGACAGAAGAACAAGAAAAACGCAAATAGAATTCTACTGGCGTGTGCAGGGAGCTCACACACGGGAGTATTGGAGAGGAGGGGCTCCAGCGCGTGGCTGGAAATCGGGCTGACCTAGCATCCTCGCAGAGGAGCAGTGAATCTTAGAGAAGAGACAAGGCAAAGGGAAAGGACTGTGGGTTTCTCGAATTCCTCTAGCTCACAGTATTTGTGTCCATGTGGCGTGTTTCGGGTTGGCGTGTTCTCCTGGCTCCCTCCCCAGGTGTAAGAAGCAGTCAGCACTGCCGCTGTGATGCCTGTCTTACACTTTCTAAAAGGTGGTAGTTTTCGTATTGTTTGTCTGAAAAGTGATATATGTGCATTTTCCAAAAATCCGTTGTAACCTTATAATTTGTATGCTTTGTACACACCTACCTTTCAATGTATTATGTTAGAAAGGGTGGAATATATATGTACAATCTTTATTTTTTGAGAGGAGATATCTTCATATATTTAATTCTGCATCCTCGTAATGTTGGACTTTGATAAATTCTTGGCACTCAGATGTTCATTAAATAAATTACTATTTTGTAAAAATAGAGCGATGGCTTGCAATTTATTTTTTTCTCATTATTTATCATACCTTTAGGGCCCAGGTATGGTTTTTGAACTGATCGTCAGACTAAATGTGTTGTGTCTAAACCACTGTGACAGGTGCCTCTGTGTTGGTTTACTTTCCCATCAGATAAAGAGTCCTTCTACCCGCTGATAGATGTGAATTGGTGGGCGGGCAGCGCAGTGATTTTGGCACGCTGCTCTGGTGCTTTGACTGTCTCCTCCGTGAAAACTCTGAAGAATTTACTGGGAAAATCCTGTGAATGGTTTGAACCGTCACCTCAAGTCACTGCCACCCACGACGGGGGATTTTTGAGTCTGGAGGTAATCCTGTCTCTTTAGAGCAGCCAGTGTGTTTGAAAGTTAATGTGAATTTCACCAAAACCCTAAAGATCTGTTTCTTTAAATTTGTTAACCCATTGTCTAATTTTGGCTTTAAAAACAAAAGTCTGTGATTGGAATCACAGATAGAGTGCACTGTAGAAAAGATCTATTGTTTAGCAATTAAAAATTTGTATTGTAAAATTTATAGTTATTTTGCTGTTTATAACTTTTTTTTCAATGACATGATAGATTTTTTCTTTTTTCTAGATTAGTCATCTTAAAATGTAAAAGGTATTGCCACCTAAGAAATATAGTCTTTAACCTTTTTCTGTGAAGTATGACAACTTAAAAAATTTGGTTCTTTTAGTAAAAAAGCTTGTTTATCATGAAAAGAGACTAGAAAATAGAGACTGGTAATTTAAAGTTATGTTTTGGTCATTTAAAATTCTTAGTTTAAGTGTTTCAAGCTTAATAGCTTTCACTTCAATGTAGATTGATAAGTATTTTTTACCTCAAAGTTTGTTCCTAAGTCTAAAGATGTTATTTTGAGAGAATTAAGGCTTAAATTCTAAGCTGACTCTGTTCAGCCTGGAATGAAAGTTATCAGTAACAGTCAGGCATCCAGACTCAGAACTTTGGGAAGCTATCAGATGCTTTTAAAAAGGGGTGGGGGGAGAGCTATTTTAGTAAAGTAAAAAAATGCATCCATGTTCATTTTCTAAATAGATAAAACAAATCGCCATCTTTATTTTCCACAGCTGGTATAAAAATATCAAGTGTGAAGAAATTAACATTCTCAACCTCTTTATTTCCCTACAGTAATTACT
Source organism: Tonatia bakeri (assembly GCA_004024845.1). Classification (NCBI taxonomy): domain Eukaryota; kingdom Metazoa; phylum Chordata; class Mammalia; order Chiroptera; family Phyllostomidae; genus Tonatia; species Tonatia bakeri. The sequence goes on along the minus strand of PVIA01001313.1, from coordinate 71,653 downwards.
AGGCATATATTTATGAGATCATATTAATGACTTATTAAAACAGGCTCCCAGATTGGGAGATTGGGAGCCAGTTACATATTTGAATGTTTTCGGAGCTGTTGATGTAAGTAATGTTCGTCGTTGGGTTCCTTTGAATTCCATTTTCAGTTTTGACCACGTGGCTGATGCAATGAGTGAAGCTGGAGTAGAATTACAAATATTTTTCTCATTAACTTTACAACTTGCCTTTGGTTCTTCCCTATTTATTTACTATCTCCTTTTTCAATTTAGTGTGAGATCACACTTGCCCCCAAACGATCTCGCTTGGAGATGAGGGGTGGAGAAGACGAGGAGGGAGAGGAGGATTCCGACTCAGATCAGGACTTGTCCGCCAAGGCCCGCTACTTCGGCTACGTCAAGCAGGGCCTGTACCTGGTGACAGAGATGGAGCGGTTCGCACCCCCGCGCAAGCGCCCTCGGGCCATCACCAAGCACTACCGCCTCGTGAGTCTGCGCTCCACCACCCCCGAGGAGCTATTCCAGAGGAAGGTGAGAGCCCCCGACGGACGCAGTGTTGATTTGATTGAGAAAAACTTTTCTTTTATAATGAAGGAAGGAATTTGAAGAAGAATTGTGTTATTGACATATTTGAAATGTCAGAATTAAATAGCCTTTGAAAATAATGCTGTTCTTTGTGCCTGAATGATTGAGATCAAGTGATGGAAGATGAATTTGCTTCGCTTGTCCACTTCGTGGCTTAGTCTGGCAGTTTGCGACCCTCCTCGTCTATGTCTCAGTGCGGCTGTCTCCTCAGACTCCAGATGGTGTGGGGGACCTGCAGACTTGCTTTCTCCTCAGCGCTGTGCCTGGGGGGCAGGCTGGGTCAGCCCTGGATGGTGCCCTGCACTGGGGGTCAGGCTGTGGGCACTGCTTGTCCTGGTTTTGCCATCATTTTCTCTGTAAATATGGGCATTTCCCCTTCTGACTCTCTCCTTTCTATGCAAATGCTAAACTGGATCTATCTGTCCCTCCGAGTGTTCGTGAGCCCCTGGTGCCACCGTGCCCAGGAGAATAATTTGGAATGTATAACATGTTACATAGGTTAAGGGCCACCACATTGTCACGGTGACCCTGTTTCCATTTCCTCATCCAAAGATTGAAAGTGAAGAGTATGAGGAGGCCTTGTCCCTGGCTCAGACCTACGGCCTGGATACGGACCTCGTGTATCAGAGGCAGTGGAGGAAGTCGGTGGTCAACAGTGCTTCGATTCAGAATTACCTGGTACGTAACATGGTACAATCAAAATACTTGGAATATCTTTTGGTTATGGGGCTTTGTATTCGAATACTTTATATTGCTGACGAAGTGTGTTTTCCTCAACTTAAAAAATTACCTTGTTATCGTATTTTATTGGCCCTGCAGCTGGACTTTGATGCTGAAGACATGTGAATAATACTTACTGATAAACCAGCCAATGACTGGCTCTGACCTAATCCTTTCTTTGCCTCAGTTACCTCTCTTCTGCATCAGTCAGGGCCCCATCAGAAGCCGGAAACCACACAGTAACTTGAACAGGGAAAGTTTTAGTATGGAGAATTATTTTCTAGTAACAAGAGATTAACTATAAAGGGGTTAAGAGAACTCTAAGGAAATCTTTGACCCTAGGGGCTAAGGTGCATACCCAGGAGGAAACAGACTTGGAAGGGAGGCCTCCTCCCCTGGGCTGGGACTCAGACCTCCTTGGGGAAGGAGTAGCTGCAGCAGCTGGATGGAAGAGAACTCCCTGGGCTGTTGTAGGCCAGGGCTGGTACTTAGTGGCTAAGATTGGTCCACTTAAGCTTGGTCCTTAATTGCCTGAGCTGGCAGGCAGGAAAAGGTGGGAAGGATGGGCAGATGAGGTGCTCATGCCAGGGTACGCCAGTGAATGGGGGTCAGAAAACGCTAGAGACTGGTAGTCAGGAAACTCTCCTCTGGTGTTTTCCCCCTCAAGGCTGGTAGGTAGGACCACGGCCAGGACTGAAAAGAAACAAACTCCCCCTGGAATGGGCGGGCATAGTCTGGGAGGTCTCCCCCTCCCTGGGGAGGAATCTGCCCAGGGGAGTAGAAGGGGATTCACTGAGAGGTCAAAGGTCGTCCATGGCCGAGGAAAAGGGGAAGTAAGTGCCCCTGGATGTCCCCTGCCTGCAGTGCTGGCTGCCAGGTTGTAGGAGCAAGAAGGAAAGAGTGAGAGCACTTCAGGAGCGGAAACGCAGAGCCTTTCTTATGCGGTGGCCCTCCGTCCCCTCTTAATGTGACAGACTTCCTGTGTCCGCTCACACGGGAGACGCTGTCTATCCCGGAGCTGGCTGTGAAGGGGCATTTCGAGGATGAGAGGCAGTAGAGAGGTAACTGACATGCCAGGCTTGACTAATGCCTCCTTTTTGTTTAAATCTTGAAATTGGATCCTTCCTGCCATCTGCTGCCACAGTCATTATGTCGCCTGTGTATTTGTACCCTCGACACCTTGAGGAAGTGCTTGGATTTATAGCATGCTCTTAAAAGGGAGCGGCTTCTCATTTGACATTTAGGAAGGAAAATATCTTTGCATGTAGGAATAAAGTAGTGTTGGGAAAATTTTATAGTAATTGTTTTCCTTAAAGATTTGTGTACACGAATAATTAAAAATAAAAACATAATCAGAAAAAGCCGTATGTAATAAGTAGATGCATCAAGCAACATGAAGATAAAGCATTAATACAAATAAGACAACAGAGAGATAATTAAACAAAGGAAGAAAACAAAGTTGCTTGTATTTTCATTAGAATTTCAGAACACCAACTCTGTATTATCCTTTGTGTGTGTATGTGTGTGTGTGTGTGTGTGTGTGTGTGTGTGTGTGAGACTCGGGACAGTAAGCTCATGAGCTCATGTATGCCATTTTATGGCGCTTTCTGGAACATAGTAAAAGAAAGTATTGGTTTCTGAAGGAGAAAAGCAAGCACAGTTTTTTGGAGGGCAAAATACTTAATTCAGCTAAATAAATAGGCAGCAAAGAGTTAAAGTACGATGCTAGGGATGAGGAAGGGGTGGAGGAGCCACTTAAATACGGGTTTTGCTTATAGGGAGCTTGTAATCTTACTGAGAAGACAAGCTTTGTGCCCAGACTGTTCCTAACCACGCAAGAAGGTTCCATATCAGTGCGGTGAGAACCCAGTGAGGGAGCAGGCATTCCAGACCCAGTGGTCATGGAAGGTTTATGTCGTGAAGATGTTGTGAGCGGGAATGTGAAAGGACTCAGAGCAGGCCTAGAGTTTGAGGAGAGGAAGCCATTTTTGATGGGACACATGGTGTGGTCAAATTAAAAGAAAATGGTCATGACTCATGAGGCCAGTGACCAGATCTGTCTTACTCACTGTGGTGTCCTCAAGTCTGGTTCAGTGCCTGGAATAAACAGTTCTTGGATGAATAAATGGGCTCTAAGTAAACCAATCTGCTGGGTCTTTTACTCCAGCTGACTGAACGCTGTGGAATGTGAGCAGGAAGGCATGTTGGTTTGGGTTTGGGAGGGTGTTGAAAGCTTGTGATATCTTCAGGGCCGTGGGGACTCTCGGGGAGTTCTGGCTCTGGGGGTGCAGAGGGCGGTGGTGTAGAATATGTGCTGGCATGGCAGGGGAGTGGTGGTGGGGACCCCTGCAAGGGCGAGGACCCCTACAGTGTCCCAGGCATCATGTACTTATGGCAAAGACTGGTGTGCAGGCCACAGCCATGGAAAAGGGGAAATGAGTTAAGAGCCATTTGAAGAAAGACTTGAGAATGTGTAAAAAACAAAAAAGCAAGCTGATATGAGTCAAATCCTACCTCAAATTGGTAATCACAGGGAGTCTTTCTATGAATAGGGCAAGTCAGGATTTTGAATGGAGCCAGAGGAAGCAGTTGGGAGGAAGGAACAGGCCCTTGGTCTTTCCAGAAACAGCATAGTATGGCCTGTTACGACTCAGTTACCATCCGCACTGCTCTATGATGCGTGTCATGGTCAAACAGATACCAAACCTTCATGTGCTGTGCCTCATTCGTTTTGTTTCAGAGTTAAGCATGCTGGTTACAATAGGATATATCTTACCTTGCCTTCCTGCTTTATTTTCTATTCTGTTGTATAACCCAAATGAAAACTAAAGAGCTACTATAAATGCTTGGAAAGATCTTTTTGTTTCCAAAAATGAGCACTGAGGTTTGTGCTTCCCTGTGGTCCATTAGAAGAGGAAGGAGAGCAGTTGCAGCCACATTTGCTGCATCCAGTTCTGGTCACCCCTGGGAAGGGGATTAGCTCTCTCCTATGGACCTTGTCTAGTAGCTGCCTGGACTCCCTGCATTAGGGCTTCACTATTCAAAAAGACCCTTGTCAGGGCCTGACAGGTGATATGGGTGGTTTGATGCCTCTGTGTTTTGTTTTCTGTTTATCCAGAGTAAAATAAAGAAACGATCCTGGGTTCTTCATGAGTGTTTGGAAAGAGTTCCCGAGACTGTGGATGCTGCCAAAGAGCTGCTCCAGTACGGACTGCGGGGCACGGACCTGGAGGCGCTCGTAGCCATAGGGGACGGAGCGGATGATGGCAGGTTGGTTGAGGAAGATCTGGGTTCAGGGGCACGGGTGACTTTGTGAGCACGTTTAAGCTGAGAACTTCTCTTTAGTAAACTCTTTTGGTAAACTCTTTATTTAGGTTATTCTGTAATGAAGCAGTTGCTTTTGATCAAAGCTTTGTTATCTGAAGTCACAGCTTTCTTTCCTTTCAATTAAATGTGTTTACATATGACAACTTGATGGCTGAGGACAGAGCAAATGCTGGAAACATTTACTGAGTGCTGGCCATTTCTAGGCTGCGGGCTCACGCACTGCCTGGGTGTGCCCACTGGGCCGAGGAGCCCCCTCGGGCAGGTCTGAGCCTCATTCACTTTCCTTGTCTGGAGCCTCACGTCGGCTTCATGGGATCATCTGGAGTGATTAAGTTACAGGTCTGGTGGGAGCACCTCATGAACTTTAAGCACCGTAGAGATGTCAGTTAATAATAAAATAAGGCTGTTTGCTGAGAGCCATCGCTCACCAGACATTCGGGACTTTTTGTGACATTTAAATGTGATAATCTATCTGCTGCATAAGTAAAGTACATGAGACTGACCATCATTACCGTGGAAGAAGTGAATCACTTTGTAACTCTGGGCAGCGTTTTCTTCATGGGCTGTTTCACGCTGGGTGCGTTGTTTCTTAAGTATTGTAGTTTTCATTTTCTTGGTTTTTAAAATTTTTAAATGTGATCATTACTGAGGACTGGAGGACTTTTTGCCCATCCTGTGGATATAGTGAGTGAATCACTCTGCTTATGGTAGCAATAGCTTTCTCTCAGATAATGGGTTGTTTCTGTGGAAACCAAATTAACAGTAAGCCCGTCAAAGTGGGGGTAGTGGTTTTCCACCACGTGGGTGTTCTCTCTTCTCGCAGGTTCACGCTGCCTGGGGATGGGGACATCGACGGCGTGCCCTATGAGGAGCTCTCCCCCGAGGACGAGCCTGCCCGGGATGCCAGGGCGAGCGAACTCAGGAAGCGACGGGAGCTGCTTCAATTAGTGGACTTCTCAAAGTCAGTAATGTGTTACCGTTCATTTGGTAATTTCTGCGAGATAAGGAGTCATCTAAGTGTGTTCTCTACTGGAGATAATGGCTCTACGTTATTTCAGCAGCTTAAATCAAGTGCATTTAATATTTTACCCTTGTGTTTTTGTGTGCTATTCCACAAATTTTGGGCTCAGTAGGATATTGATAATTTTTATTTTGTTTTAACTCTTAGAGAAATGTGCTTTTATGTAAGTGTAAGTGGCCTGATTTATTCATTTGGAACAGGTTGACACTGGAGCAAAAGGAACTCTGCCGTTGTAGGCTGAAATTACTAACCTACCTGGATCGGCTGGCGACGTACGAGGTAGGGGCTGGTTTCAGTCAAACCACTCACTTTACTCAACCTGTCGTTGTAAGTGCTGTGGCTGCCCCAGCGTCTCATATCCTGGATCTTAAGAACTAGTTCGGTAGGAAACACTTCCTTATGTGCAGACACAGGTTCTCTTGTACACGAGTTTTGGTGACAGAGACTGCAAGGCCACAGTTGTTAGTCTAGGGAATAGAAATGCTTTAGCTACTTCACTGCGTCTCTGTTTCCTACGTTATAGTCCTTTTCATTTACTTTGATTTTGCATTTCAGTTTGAGGTTATGGAATATAGCTGTCTCCAGTACCAAAGTTCAGTATATATTGTGTTTTAATAATCCTAATGTGAATATTTATGCTTCATTTTATTTTAGTGATTTGTTAGTGGGTTGAAGTTAGTTGATTGAACTTTGACCCACTTATGACCAAAATTAGACATTTGGCCTTAAAAATGTGTACGCGTATTTGTTCCCCAGGTGCACAAGCACAGATGTTCCCACGCTGCGAGTTTTGATAGTGCCCTCACCGTGAGGTCTGTTTAGGTGCTGCTGAAGCCATGGTGTGCGTTTCAACAAGACGCACAGCTTACCCTGCTTTCCCACGTGACCTTGTAGCCGAAGTTTCCCAGGGTTCAGTACACTTTCTGACCTTCGAAGTTTGACCTCACTTACAGAGTACCTCAGTGGGGCTGGCCTCCTTTCTGTGGGCAAGCCTCTGTTGGCTCTTAGTGCTGGCACCTGGTAGCCTCTCAGGAGGGCACACCTGAGGAGGTGATGCCCGTGCTCTGAGCAACGGTGCTGTTTAGTACTTCGGATGCTGCAGGCGAAACCCAAAGCATTTGACTCCCCACCCGCTAATCTAATAGAAATGGTTTCAGACGAAATACTAGTGACGAAGGAAGGCTATTTCTGTGGTTATTAAAAACCATAGCAACGAGTATATCACTTTACACAAACAGGTTGGAAAACTTCTGATAGTTTTATCTGTAGTACAACTAGTTTGAATGTTGGATGGCCGTATTTTTAAAAGCATATCTTAATTGTGTTTGAGTGCTGTGCTATTTTGAGATAATATATAAAAACATGTTGTCCATATAGGTATATGTTATCATTTTTTGGTTAGCCTTAGCTTTACTGATGATATCTTAAAAAGGCAAGTTCCATGAAATGGGAGCATTTGACTGTCCAAATAATTATCTTTCACTATTCTTGAGTTATGGGGTTGCTATTTCCTGTTAGACAGTAGTAAGTGCGTTTATTATCACATGGCAATAGTGATGTTTAAAGTGCTTGTTGTAAGTTGTTATAAAGTGTGTGTAAAGTGTTTGTACTTCCCACTTTTTAAGGGAATTAGCTAAGTTTTTGAAAAGTAAATGAAGTTGATGAATTTGGCTGTTAAAACTTATAAATGAAGATACATAGATATAATGACTAGCCAGTAGATAGTGGTAGAGGTAGGCATTGTATTTTAATCATAGGGCATGCCTATTTTATTAATTCTGTGATAAATGATATAAAAATGGACTCATGTAAATTTTATTCAAGTGCGTACTACATGCCAGATATCAAGCTAGTGCTGGAGGTCAAGAGAGGACAAAGGGACAGTCTTTTATTACATGGGCAGTAATTGATGCTAATGAAAACACGAACCATCGATGAGGGGGCCTGATGGAGAAGGACATTATGTTTTTCCTGGGGATGTCCGAGCCAACTCTGCATGGGAGGAAATAGGATCTTATTTCAACTAGTGCTTAGGAAAAGGGAACAGAGTTAGGGCCATGAGAAGGGGGAGTCCCCAAAGGTGGGGTTCTATTTGCTGCAGTGACCGCAGTGCTCAGGGCGATGATGCTGCTTGGCTTGTTGAGGGTCCCAGTAAATATTTGTTGAGGGGACTAGTAGGTAAGAGAGTATTTTAAGAAGTACCAACATGTTTGGCCCTGGCTGGTGTAGCTCAGTGGATTCAATGTGGGCTGTGAACCGAAGGGTTGTTGGTTCAATTCCCAGTCAGGGCACATACCTGGGTTGCAGGCCAGGTCCCCAGTTAGGAGAACATGAGGGGCAATCACACATAGATGTTTCTCTCCCTCTCTTTCTCCCTCCCTTCCCCTCTCTCTAAAAACTAAATAAAATCCTAAAAAAAGAAAATAAAAAAGAAATACCAGTGTATTTGTTGAGGACTTAACTGTTCGCCAACCAGTGTCTCATATACTTAGCCCAGATTGTGTGTCAACAGTCCCCAGAGTCAGGCACTATTATCCTCTCAATTTTGTGGTTATGGAGACCGAGGCTTAGGGAAGACAAGTCGTTTGTCTAAATAAACAGGGAGGAGGGATCCGTGGCTGGGCCTCTGATTAGCAGCCTGAAAGTAAACCATGGGCTTCCGACAAAAAGAGCTGGAATGAAGAGAGGAGAGGTGGTTAGAATGGCTTGTGACCAAGTTTTGAGAGGTCTTTCATGCTGTGTAAGGAATTGCAAGGAAGTGCATTTTTGGGAAAAGCTTCAGAAAGACTGGGAGATGGGCCGTGGAGCGGGGGGCTGTGGGCAGCTCTTCGAAGAAGTCTTACTGTGAAGGGCAGCAGACAGGGTCGGGGTGGCGGGAGAAGCAGAAAAGATTAAGGGTTGTCATTTTAATAGAAGAAGGAAAAGTCTTGTTTGTGTGCTAATGGGAGTGAACCAGTAGAGGGCGAGGGGAGTTGGTGGAACAGCAGAAAGAGGAGATGAGTACGCACGCATTAAATTCACTTTTCCTTTCCTGTCTCCGAGGTCCCCTCCCTCTACTTTTCCGAACCAGAGTCCCTTTTTTTTGCTCGCCTTTTAAGTGCTGGTATTCCTCAGTCTCCTTTCACTTCATTCTACTTACTTTCCCTTGGAATCATCTTAGCTTCTGTGTTAAGAACTGAATCATATATCTGACTCATGTCTTAGAACTCCTCCCCGTGTACCCACCCGCCTTTTAGATGTGGGAGCTCCTTCTAGTTGTGCTCTGGGTCCAACCTCTACATGTCTCCACGTGGACTTCTGCCTTTCTGCCTCCCTCTCTCGCCTCCCCCAGAGACCCTCATTCTTCCCTCTTCCTGTCTCAGTAGATTAATTCAAAGGTGACAGCATTTATTGGCTATTCGTTATGTGTGCTCTGTATCTGGGCTTCAGCTCTGAACGTGACAGACATGAGCCCTAGTCATACATCATAAGGGGAAACCTGCCCTTGCACTTGCCCTGTCTGACTGCTGTTCATCCTTCCGTGTCCACTTCGGGGCTGTTTCTGGGGAGCCTCCCCTGTCCTCCCAGAACCAGTGTTTCCCTTTGCCTGGTCCTGTTTGCTCGTTTGTCTTCCCTGCTCGATTTTAAGGCACCTGGAGAGCAGGGTCAGGGTACTGTTGGCTGTATCATGGCTGCCTGTCACCGTGCCCCCAGCACATGGTAGACACTCAGTGAATGTCTTTGGGGGAAGGGATGGCTCATTCTGTGTTTTACCGACATTGCCCCAGCAGCGATGAGTGCAAGTTCTCATACAGACACGGCTGTGCCCAGGATGCACAGCCCTGCATGCTGTCGCTGATTTGTTTTCACCAGGCGGTGGGTCAAGGTCATCCTACTGAAATTAATTTAACTTGTACCATTTACTTCATTGACTTCTGGGTATTAAAAAATTAACAGCACTTATAGATAGAGCCCTGTTCAAAGTGAAGGTGAGACTGCAGATGTGGTGCTTCAGTTCACAGTCGATGGTTCAGTGAGTTCTGGCCCTCTGTATTTAGGTGGGCAAGAAGGTTAAGGTTTTTAATGTTTTCTTGTCATTGACATTCAAAAGTCCTTTCACAAAATCCCTGTTCCCTTCAGGAAATCCTAGGAGTGCGTCATGCACCGGAACAGAGGTTCGACGCAGAATTCTTCAAGAAGTTCAGAAATCAAAATATTGTTCTCTCAGCAAGAACATATGCTCGGGTAACTTCTCTTTTGTAAATGAGACAACTGTGGTTGTTAACAATTTCTAAATTTTTGAGCCATGCAGTTAGTGTTAATGCATATGTATACTATTATATTTTCTTTTTTGTTGTAGTATTAATGTACTGCAACAATAATGTAGTATTAATGTATTAATTAGGATTTTATTGTGTGAAGGTACACAAATGGAATCCTATTTTAAAAGTTTTTTATTCATCATTCTGACTTTTAAAAATATTTTTTTATAGCTTTAGATTGCAAGACATGATACAGACTAGGAAGAATCAGGAGTAGTTCAAAATACTTCACATCAGAACTGTATAAACCATCAATGAAATGTTTTTGAATGTGCATACAGATCATCCCTTTATGTCTACAGTTCACGTTGGAAACTTACTCCTTGCCTTTCATACAGGAGAGTAACGTGCAGGCCCTGGAGATCCTGTTCACCTACCACGGGCCAGACCTGCTTCCCCACCGGCTCGCGGTCCTCTCCAACTTCCCGGAGACCACCTCTCCGCACGAGTACTCTGCTCTGCTGCCCGAGGCATGGTACGTGGCACTGCGGCCGGACTTTACCTACTTTCTGAGTTCTCGCGGTGCTGATTCATGCCGAACACCTTAAATTGAAAAAAGTAATGTAGTCTGTTTAAACTTGTTTTCCTGATTATGAAGTTATTCATTCTTAAATGATCCTAAAACCAAAGTGCGTGTAGCACCAAAGCGGTATCCCCTTTTGGGAAAGCCCCCTGCTTCGGCCGTGAGGTGCTCAGTATGTGCTGTTCTGTGGTTAAAGCAGGGATCCGTTTGGATCCTTTAGGAATTGGTCGGCCGTTAGGTACTCAGTATGTGCTGTTTTGTGGCTAAAACAGGGATCCATTTGGATCCTTTAGGAATCGGGGCATAGTTCCGACCACATTCGGAAGCAGGCCGAGGGGAAGCAGGCCTGATGGAGTCCTGCTTATTTTAACAGCCCTTTTCAGCCCCACGAAACTCCAGAGGCACCAGGAGCAGTGAGAAAGCAAAGTAGCCCTTTGCTGTTTTTATAGTTTTACAATACACAGTGCTGTTTTATCTCTGAATGCCCCACGCTTTCTTTCTGAGGCCCTCCATAAACTGACTGAAATTTCGATGCACACTCTGGTGTGCCGTATTGCAGCAGAGCGCAATCAGATGAAGTTATTTTGAATCTTTGTTCTGTGGTATGTTGCTTAGACAGACTGAAAATCTCTGATTTCTTATGGGTCTTTACGTTATATTCATTTTAAACACATTGAAAAAATAGAAACTTTTTTTTTTGATTCACCTTTGTTTCTCTGGACAGTCTTTCCCATTGAGCACACTGTTTCGTTCTGTCCCCAGAAGCACACGGGGCTGCAGAGCCAAGCCCGTTGCTTCAGGCCTCGCCTCTTCCGTGAGGTCTTCCGTAGCTCACTCCTCTGTGTTCTCATACGGCTTTGTTCACTCTTGTCTTACACCACTGTGTGCGTGCTGCCGCAGTTGGTCGTTTTTCCACCTGCCGCCCTTCCTGTTGTTCTCTCCCTGTCGCTCCATTCTGTAACAAACACCCAGCTCTGACCCCAAAAGAACTCTGCAGGCAGCAGCCATCTCGTCCTTATTGTTCTGCCCCCAGGGCCTAGGGTGCTGCTTGTGTTTGCTAACTAGGAAGGGTGGGTCCGTCTCCTGCCCACCCTCTAATCTGTGAGAACAGATTAGAGGGTGAGGGTGTCCTGAAGGGGGCTCACTTTCCTCCTTGCACTTACACCTGGTGTGTGTCTTCTCCCCTCTCCCTGGCCATCTGTGGCCGCCCTGTTTACAGACTACCCTCACTTGAAATCCTCCTTTCCTGCTTTCCTTCTTCCTAGCATTTATCACTGTTTCAGTTTCATTTGTAACTTGTTTATCTCGCTTATTGTCTGTTTGCCCTTCTAAAATGTCAGCTCCCGGAGGACAGGGATTTGTGTGTGTGTTGTTTCCGTCCTCCCCGTCTACACTTGGAGTAGAGCCCGGCACACTGTGGGTGCTCATAACTACTTTTCGGATGAGTGAGTGAATGCACGACTGAATGAGTATAAGTTCCATCGTGTTTACTGACATAGCCTCCGTGCCTAGAAGACTGCTTGGTAAAAACTCAGTTAAGTGTTTTGAACAAATGGGTGCACCAACTGGGGTGGGTGTGGTTTTGCATGTTAGGGTTCAAGCTGTGTAATATTTTGGACAGTGATAGTGAGTTACTCCCACGAGTTGACCTTGTCACTACTCTATTTTGAGATTCCTCAGGCAGGACTTTTTCCTTTGATTTTAAACGAAATTTCATTTATCAATTTTCATTCAACAAAATTGTATGATTATGGTTGCTAGGAAACTTCCATGGTATGTTATTTTGTATGTTATATTGTCACTCTTAAATTATCGTGTGTTTTTGACATTGATGAAATGTGACCGAGTTTCATAATACTTTGAAATCACATTTTCTGTCATAGGTGATACATCTTTTTATTAGCTACCATCCTTAGTTTGTCATTGCTATCAAACATTTATACTCTATATTCTCGGTGACTGTTGTAGTTTTTAAGTAGAGAGCTGACATTTTTATACCATCTTTTTTGATTTTGGTATTTTTGATGTTTATAGCACATTTTATTTATTTATTTTCTTATGTTTCAATTGCAGTGACATTTAATATAACATTAGTTTCAGGTGTTATAGCACATTTTAGAAGGGTTATTTAAATTATAAAATTTGTGCCTCTTCCTGTTTTAAGCCTTTCCAGAATAACGGAAATATCTAGTGTAAGAGGCTGTATTTGAAACAGTCATGTGTTGGGAGAGTATAACAGCACAGGGATAGGGACACTGGTGCTAGAGCCAAGTTGCCTAGATTCGTTGTCTTGGACAGGTTTTCGACTGCGCCTCAGTTTTCTCACCTGTACAATGGTGATGATTATAGCACTCACTTCCTACTGTTGTGAGAACAATTAGTTAATGTGCGAGTTAATGTGCATAAAATACTGAGAACAGTGCTTGGCACCAAGCAAGTGCTACTTACTTAACTGTTACCAATTATTATTAATGCTGAATTTGATGCCAAGACCTTGGCCTCATGCACTTACTTACATCATAAACTTACTAAACTTTTTACTGGAGCCTCTGGCTGTGTACTCGGTTGGAGCCCCGTCCCAACAGGCCAAGGTTGCAGGTTCCATCTCCGGTCAGGGCGCGCATAGGAAACAACCAATGAGTGCCTCAGTAATTGAACAGTAAATTGACTTTTCTCTCCCTCTCTCTTCTTCCTCCCTCCCCCCTCAAATCAATAAATGAAAATAAAAAATAACTTTTTTACTGGAATAATCCTACAGTTACAGAAAAGTTGCAAAGATAATACAGAGACTTCATGTGTACTCTGCTCTCTAGCTCACCCTTCCTTACATAACCATAGCACTTCGTCAGAACTGAGAAATTATTGCTGGAACAGTCAGGTCTGCGCATAATGTGAGAATGTGCATTCCTAAAAATCACTGGCTGTGCAGATTGTGCAGTGAAGACCACAGGATTTATGGGGAGAATGGGGTTGGGGCCCAGCCGTCAAAAGCTTTGTGCATTTTGTTCAGGGAAGTGTCCCTTGAGTGGCGCCTCTGGGTCACACACAGGTCAGGCCAGTGCACCCGGATTTCCCGGGGAAAGGACACAGCAGGTGCTGGGGGCCTGACAAAGGCAGGCTCCCCTGAGTTCCTGCGTGAATTTGCTCATCAGTGAAGAAGGGGATGAGGACAATGCCCTTCACGTTGAAGGTGGAATTCCTGTGATGAAGTTTGGGGTGAAGTGCCCCAGCTGGAGAGCCCACAGTCCCCAAGGGGGTGGCACCAGGAAGAAGGGGGGTCAGAGCTGATGACTTGGCTTAACCTCAAGGTCCTGATGTCCCCACTTCACAGTGGGACTGAGGACAGAAGCCTCCCTGGAGTCAGCTGGCTCTGCCATGGTCACACTCAGCTTGAGAACGTGGCTGAACTTGGAAGTGTAAGATGTAAGAGCAATAACTTTGGAGCCTGACTCTGGGCAAGGGGCAGGCCCTGCAAGGCATGATCCCAGCGGGCTTTGAAGACCATCTCCATAGAGATAGCACAGTGCTGGGCCAGTGCAGTGGGATCAGGGCCTCAGGGAGTTCCAGCTTCTCTCCAGCTGCCCTTTGCAGTGGAATCACTGCCTGGGGCCCAGATGCTCCCCGTGTTCTATGGGGGAGTATGTAACGGTGGGTGTGGGATGAGGCCTCCTGTTCATTTGAGCATGTGGAGTGTAGCAATTATTGAATAAATGGGGGATGCTAAACTTGTGTTCCAAACTGTAAAAGTGTATTTGCTTAGGAAAAATTCCAGAAAGTTAGTTCTACAATGAAAAGTCCAGTCATTGCCTCTGGTTGGTAAGGTATCAGGTGATGCCATTCTCTTTTCTTTTTGTTTATCTGTATTTCCCATGTTTTTCTACAGTGATCATAGGAACTATTAAAAAGACTTTTATAGTAGCTTGAAAATAATTACCATTTAGTGGTCCCAAGAAAAGGCTTTATGATGTCTGCTTTTGTCTGTTACGGGGGTGGGAAAGAATACATTATGTTTTGGAAAGATTTTTCTTAATGCCAAAAGTTAGGTGCCCACTGGCGTGTGTTCAGCTGTCTGGGAAAAAACCAACAAGCAGAACCAGCACAGCGGGGTTGGGCGTGCAGTGATGGGAGAGACTGAGCCACAAGCAGGAGGAGCAGGGAAGGGCAGCCCCAGGTGGAGCCCGGCCTGGAGCCTGGGGCAGGGGGTGCCCAGGGCCCCGGTGTGCAGGAATTCCAAGGGACAACACGCCAGGCAGGCCATGTAAGGAGGCCGTGTAATGCAGCACATCCATGAATGGGATGTCTTAGGAGATGCTGTAATGAAATGACCTCATACTTCATTCGACAAGGATGTTTGGTCTGCTGGTTATGATGTCATCTTGTCCATGACAGGAGAGTCTCTGAGGATGAGCAGTAAGGAGAGAAAGGTGGGACAGCCCTTCCAGACAAGAGGCTCCAGAGAGAGAAGACAGGGCACATGTGAGGCCACCGGGCACGGCCAGTGTGGGAGGATGGGCTCCAGCTGGTGCAGAATGAGGCATCAGTGGAGGTCCAGCTGCTGTACACATGGGGAGGGGCGGGTGGGGCCCAGCTCAGAAGCAGAGGAGCCTCGGGGAAGGAGGAGTGGGACGCTCAAGCACTAGACCGTGGTATGCATCTGTGCAAATCACACAAAGGTGCCATAGCCGGGTGGATGCCACCTTGCACTAGGACGCATGGGTGAGTGAGATGCGAGCTGGGTTTTCTCCCCACACTGGCTCCTTTGGCCAGCTGCGCTTGTTCCGTAAACAGCCTGTGCGTTTGTACGTGGAAGCCCTGGGTGGCCACCGTACAGTTCTGGGTGGTTGTTTGTTCACTGATGACCCAGTTAGCACTGCAGGGGACAGTAGCGGGATGTGGGGAAAAAACCCTAGACACGAAAACTTTGTACGGTTGAGCAAAGTTAGCAACCTATAAAAATTGTCCCATGGTTTTACAGGTGTTAAGTACTAATATATGGTACTTTACCTTGAAAAAGGCCTGAAAAAGACTTTGCTTGTGGACATGGGTGTCAGAGAGTTGCAGCTCATGTGTTATTGGGAAGTGGAGGGAGGGGGTGATATTAGAAATCTGGTGTAGCCGGGAGTGGCCGCCACCACTTCAGGGACCGAGGTCCTGGTGGCTGTGTGGGAAGTGTGCATGTGTGCACAGAGCCTGCCGCGGCCTGGCCCGTCGAGTGCAGTTTTCTGTGTTCACCTGAGGTTTCTAGTGGATGGCATTGTGCACTAGCAAACGTGGAATTTGTGTTACATTCAAGGTGTCCCCCCGGCGTTGATGCGTTGGATAAAGTTGCATTTTGCAAACATTGTAGCAGAACTGGCTGTACAGTACTGTTAATACTATGGTGTTTGTTTGGGTTTAGCCAGTTTTTGTAGTGATATCCTTTTTCTGTTTCAGTATCCAACCCAGGATAGGACATTGCATTTAGACTAAATGTACTTTTAATATGTAGAAATAAACTGTCATTTAATATCTGTCAGTCAGGAAATTCTCTGACCTGTATGTTTACTAGACAATGAAAATTGATCCTAATATTTATAGTTGTGGATTATCTCCAGAATCAATACGGAAAGATGGAATTATATTTAGTGTATTTTAAGATAGTGCAATATCTAAATATTTTATAGTATAAGTGACAAAACTATCGATGGAAATAGAATCTTTGACCCCCTATTCTTTTCATCATCCTAGAAAAGCTGTTACTATAGTAACATGGTAGTTTGTTTGCTTGAGAATGTCTAAGCTTAGGTTCGTTGATGATTGAAAGTTTGATCATGAAGAGAGCATGTTGTAGAATGCAGATGGAGCGTGCTTGTGTGAGCCGTGAAAACGTGTTAGGTGTTTCCATCTTCCTGTCTGAATTTGTGATTTTATGAATTATTTGTTGACTTCTCATCCTTCTGTTCTGTTAGTTCCACCGTAGTTTATATGACACATCATTAAAGATAAAAATAAGTGGCTGAGCAAAAAAAAATTGTCCCCAATTCTTAGATCACATGCATGTCAGCCTGGTCTTACGTCAGCACGCACCTCTGGTCACTCCCACGTTCAGAAACTGCTGCTGCCCATCAGGTGTGTCCAGCTTGTGGCCCAACACAAATCGTAAATTTACCTAAAACATGATGTGATTTTCTGTGACTGCGTGTGGCAGTGTATTTAGTGCGTGGCCCGGGACAACTCTTCTTCCAGTGCGGCCCAGAGACGACGAACAGCACTTTGTCTGCTCTCATTCGGGGACTTGAAAACCAGCAGTGCCATCAGCTGAGTGACAGACCTCCGCGGGACCCGCAGGCCCAGGGCCTCTCTGCTGTGCGCACCCCGACTCCCGCGTTTGTTCCTGGCACCTCATCCCCTTGCTGACCCTGAATCGGCCCTGCTTCCCTTGGGCCTTTGTCCCTCTTGTGTGGTCTGCCCCACTGGATGCAACAGAAAATCCAGGGTCTCCATGAATTTTCTCGTTACCACTTTTCAGTGGGAAGTGCAACCAGGTCAGTAGGTTTTACATCCTTTCCTTGTCACTGATAAGTCTTTGTCAGTCACCCAAAGCTTAGAGGGCTTTTGGGTGACCAATTTGGAGGTGTTTTTCTGTTTCAGAGGTTGCTATAGTCTGTGGCATTTTTTTAAAATTGGTATCATCACCAGACTAACCCATATCTCATAATGAAGTGCTGTGAACATACTGAGCCACGCAGCAATGGTTAATAACTGTTGAATGAATAATGGTCGTTGTGTGAAGAGATGTGGGAAAACTGGTATTGGTGTGGCAAAGTAGATCAGGCACAGTTAACAGCAGACTCATCGAAACAACCTGGAAAGGTCGGCCTCAGGCCGCGAGTGAGGCGACGCGCTAGTTGCGTGCTCCTGCCATCCTGCCCGTGTTGGTCATATGCGTGTGTCTTCTGTGCTTTCGTAAATCATGGCTTTGGCTCTATTGTGTCTGATTTTGTCTGGATTATTCGGCCACGATACACTCTTGATTTTATTTAACTTTTTAAAAAAACAGTGAAATGCACATAACATAACACGTGCCCATATTAACCATCGCCATCATCAGGTGCATCCCACGGCTGTGCAGCCAGCGTGTGGAGCCCTTTTCCTCTCCGGAAACGAACTCTGTCCCGTTCCACACGAGCTCCCCTTTTCTTCCGGCCCGGCCCCTGGCAGCCACCACTGCACTCTGCGCCCGCGAGTGTCACTGTACAGTGGTGCCCTCTTTGTGACCAGCGTCTTTCACTTAACATGATGTCCTCAAAACTTGGTACACTTTCAGTGAGGTTAGCGTTACTACTAAGTAAGATTTAGAGTGGCTTCTGCCTGTGGGCCATGCTGCTGTTTCTGCTGCAGAAGTATTTCTTAGGTGAAGCAAAGGGTGCAGATAATTCTAGTTCCAGACCGGGAGGTTATATCACCATGAATGCCTGATTCCTTATCGAGGGCCTCTTCTTCAACCTTTGATGGTAAGTGGGGCATCCAAACCGAAGAGACCTTCTGGTATCTCTTCCAATACCTGTTTTTTCAGTCTTGGATTCGAATAGCCAAACTTGGAGACTTTTTTGTCACTACAACAGCATAAAATTTGTCATAAAAGCAAAATATCCATATGTATTTTATTAAAATTCCCAGTAAGACAAATTTGATTTAGATAAAATTGATTTACCTTATAACTGAAATAACTAATAAAGAATTTGCCTTTAGTCCCAGCTGGTGTGGCTCAGTTGTTCGAGTGCTGTCTCTCAAACCGTAAGGTTGCCGGTTCAATTTCCCGTCTGACGCATGCCTGGGTTGCAGTTTCGGTCCCTAGTCGGGGCACCTGTGCAAAGCAACCAACCAAAGTTTTTCTCTCATGTTGACATTTCTTTCCCTCTCTCTCTCCCTCCCTTTCCCTCTCTTTAAAATTAAAATAGATAGGTAAAATAGATGAGGTAGTTAAGATTAGTATAGGGAATGGAGAAGCCAAAGAACTTAAATGTACAACCCATGGACATGAACTAAGGAGGGGGGAATGCAGGTGGGAGGGGGCGTACAAGGTGGAGGGGAATACAGGGGGAAAAAAGTGGGACAACTGTAATAGCATAATCAATAAAATATACTTAAAAAATTTAAAGAAGTTACCTTTAAAGAGATCAGATGACAACTGAAAGGTAGATAGGAGTTTATTCTTTACCATTTTCAGTTTCAAGTTGGTGATGTTTTGATATTTTATATTAGTTTGTGTGATTTTCAGAGATGAAATAATTTGAACTGTCTTTTTCATCGAAGTCAAATTTGACCCTAGGCAGCTTTCAATTCAGAAGGTAGATTATTGTTTGATTGATGTTTTTATTTTTTTTCTTTGAAAAGCAACAGAAGACTGTACCAGAATTAGTTACTGGTACCTTAGTTTTGTGGTTTTAAGGAGATTGTGGAAGGTTTTATCCCCTAAGAAACATATTAATGTTTCTTGCAGAGCAAATGTTGATTTCTGAACATCAATTTCTTTTTAGTGAAATTTATAACTAATGATGAGTACATGTGAAGCCAATTTAAAAATTAAAACATTTCTAAATTGCTTTTCATGAGCTCATTGTCTTGAAAGAACACTATAGAAGGTGAATGAGTCATAGAATTTTTTTTTGTTATTTTAATAAAAATTTAGGGAATGCTTATGTGCGCTATCTTACATGAAATAGGTGGATACAGAATGAGTCAGTGTGGTCTCTGTCCTCAGATAAATTAGGATCAAGTAGGAAAGATCAGACAGGTTGTGTATGGATATGATTACCATAATTACAATGTGTCCTAGGAGGAGTATCGATAGCGTTAGATTACTTCTTGTTACACTGAAAGTAAATCAGCAGGAGTAAGAAGGTTCAGTCTGGGTCTTGAAGGCTGAGTGTGTTTCTGATGTTGGGAGTTCTGACTAGGTGAGAGTCATCTGAGTATATATTCAACATAAAGTTGTGCCACCTCCTCAGTGCTCACCTGTATCCTATTGTTACAGGGGTGTCCAACCTGCGGCCGGTGGACCGCATGTGGCCCAGAGTGGCTATGAATGTGGCCCAACTCAAAATCGTACATTTACTTAAAACCTTTGTTTTTAGCTCATCGGTTTTCATTGGAGTTTGTGTATTTAATATGTGGCCTAAGACAACTTTTCTTCTCCCATTGTGGCCCTGAGATGCCAAAAGTTGGACCCCCCCAGAACTCAGAGTCCAAAAGATGTTCCCAATTAACTCATTAGTTGAGAATGAATTAGTGCAGACGCTTTCCAATAAACAACATGAATCTCCTTTTGCTCATGTTTTAATGTGGACCAGTCCTGTTCATAAAGATTTCTTTTTTCTTACCTGAAATTGTTAAAGGGCATTTTTATTGGGCATTCTATTCCCACCATAATTTTGTTGTTGGAATGCAATACCACTACAACCTCAGCCTCGATCATGAAATGTTCTGGAAAGATTGGGACACTGCCTACCCTTTTTGGTTCTCACAGGAAGCAAAAATATTTCTTCTCCCTTTAAAATGGAAAAGTTGATTAGTTACCTAATCAAAATTCAGTTCCCATATGTGCAGTTTATTTCTGAACTGCTGTGAGCAAGGAGCAATAAATGGGTTCGTATTTTACTCTTGGAATAAGTGTCTGGCCTTCACGATGACTTTAATGGAGAGGAACATGGAGAGTCCCGTACAGAATGGAACGCGTCCGCAGCTTCTGAGTCCAGGAAGAGCCTGGAGTTTGGAACCAGGAGGGTGGGCCTCCCAGTGCCGCTGCCCAGCGCAGCATCCGGGCTGGCAGTGGGCTGTCTGGTTTGGTGTTTCCTGGCACTCTGGGCACGTTAGATCTTGATGCAATTAGTTCTTGTCTTTCTGTTTATTTAAAGCAGCAAAATGGATGTAGGGCAATTTCTTTGAATCAGAAGGCAGAAGCAGTTATTTCAGGGTGATTTTTATGGGCCTTGGACAGTGTTTTGATGCTGACATTCGTTACGTGCTCTGAAAAGGATAGGGAGGTGAGGTAGTGCTGATTAATCCATGTCCTCTTTGCTATTACAGTGATTTCAGTCGTCACTGGAGGATACAGTTTTTTTTCTCATTGTTTTGAGAGAGGGAGAGCGGGAGAGAGAAACATGGAGCAGTTGCCTTCTGCACACCCCCTGCCGGGAATGGAGCCGTGTGGGATGGCGCCCCGGCCAAGCCGGCTGCCCTGCCAGGCCTCCTTTCCTCTTTTATTCAACAAGCGTTTCGTGATTGAGTGTGAAACATTTTTTAAAAATTTACAAACAGATTTTGTGTTTCACATATAATTTTCATAGCATGTTCGTGAGAGAAGCAGAAAAAGTACTGTTAGCCTGCTTTGAAAGCAAAAAATTTTGAGAGGCATTAGTAAAGGATGTTCTGAATTAAGGAGTTATTTAAAAAATAATTTTAATTACATTATCACTTTAGTGTGTATGTAACTATTGTCAAATGTTTTAATATGGCTGAATGCAGTTTAAAGTTTCTGGTTTTTATTCCCCTAAAAAATGTTGCTAGATTCAACATTACCTAGTGAATGGTAGTCTTTTCATAGAGATGAGATTTTTCTTCCATTATTCATTTTCTTCAAAAATTTAAATACCTTGACCAATAATTTCAGAACATGTGATTTTTAAGAAGATTATAGTATCTTCTGAATGGTTGAACTGCCTCGGGGAAATAGTCCCTGTAATTCTTTTTGATAGCACGATGTCTTTTCCAGTCAAGATTTCATTAATATGTAAATACTTCTCTGTAACAGCAGTGAATCTCTTTATCACACTATATTTAATTAACATATAAATAACCCTGTGAGACACTTTGCCCAATTTCTGATATGGGCAAGCATGTTTAAATATTGTATTTGTAATAAGTAAAATTCTATTAGGAATCAAATTTATATTTTGTAGACAAAGCATACACATTATTTTAAGAAATGTTTTGATCTGAGCATGGGCCCAGTTTTTAATCCTAAAAGTTTGCCTACTCTATAAACCAGCTGTGGGGAAAACATCCATGACATATACATGTTGGGATCATGACATGGTATTGACACGTATTGGACATGCACGAGTGCTAGCATGGTACACGGGGGAGGCAAAGGCTTTCCTCAAGAACACGGGTGTACATCTTGGTCCTGTCCCTCCTCACTGTGTTCCTCTGGGAAGTTACTTAGCCTGTCAGATCTTCAGTTTCACTGAGTGTGGAATGGGAAACTACTGGTGGTGCGATGACAGAGGAGCGTCGGAGCTGTGTCGTCCAGCATGGGTCCTAGCGCGCGAGTGGTCTTCGGCATGCAGCCATGGCGGTGGTCGTAGAGGATGCGGCGGCGGCAGCAGTTTGGAACGGTGCCCTGTTGCAGACACCTTTCAGTGTCAAGTGCATTAAGTAGTCTCACAAAAGACTGATGTGTGGACACGAGACAGTCACCACAGGGCTCTTCCTCCCTCCCAACTGACGCTTCGGCACCCCACCTGCCACAGCACCCCTTTCCTGACAGCAGGTGCCTGGGGTTTTACAGTTCCTGTGTATTGGTCAGTTGAAGTTTCATGTCTTGACTAAATCTCATCTTTGTAGCTCTTAAGAGTTTTTTTTGTAGGTTGTTTTGAGTACTCCAAGTTTAGAATGAAGAGAATTTCAGGGCATCTGTTCCTACTGATCTGTAAACCGTCCGTTCAGGAGTCAGCGATGAGTTTGGAGCTCATGCAGTTTACTCACCTGCAAATTTGTAATTGTAAATGTAACTTCTGGGATGTCTGAAGATTAAGTGAAATAACGCGTTTATGGAAACTCAGATGTAATCATTTACTTATTATTGCTGTGCTCGTAGCACTGCTGGGATGGATGCAATCAGTATTTACTAGAAAGCAATATTTACTTTTCATGGTGAGGCAAATTATTTACTAGGAACTTAACAAAATCATAGATAGGAAGCCCTGGAAAACATGAAATGGGTATACCACCTATATATTTTTATAAGGTTAAATAGGAATAAATGCCAGATGACTTATCTAGTCATATGTAGTGAGGATTCGGAACAGGAAGAAGGCATTCTGGCTTGGAATGGTCACAGAAACACCTGTGAGAAGCAGTGATTTGGGCTGGAAAAGGTGGGATTCAGAGAGTTAGGATATCAGGCTCTGAGACTGCAGGCTCCAAGACCACAGGCTCTGGACCCAGACCCCCGGGGTTCAAATCCCTGCTGTGTCTTTTTGGCTGTATGACTCTGGACAAGTTACTGAACATTTCTGTGCTTCTGTCACCTCTGTTGTGAAATGGGGAAAACAATGTTGGTTGTCTGTCAGGACCACTGAGCGTGTGCCTGTAATTGCTTAGGACTTCATGTTCGTGCTCATTCATAATCGGCACTATGTGAGTGTCAGCCACGGGGTGGGCACAGTTGGACATCTTTACACTAGCGTGTGAAGTGCACATTCAACACAAGCCTACAAGTAGGAAAACGCAGGGATTTGGGGGTGACGAGGCAGTCAGTA
The DNA here is from genome assembly GCA_004024845.1 of Tonatia bakeri. Lineage (NCBI taxonomy): Eukaryota > Metazoa > Chordata > Mammalia > Chiroptera > Phyllostomidae > Tonatia > Tonatia bakeri. The sequence goes on along the minus strand of PVIA01001313.1, from coordinate 48,655 downwards.
TTCCTGTGACTGGGGGTCTGTGTAGACATTATGTGTGCTGTTTCATTTGGCAATATGAATAAAAGGGAGATAAGAGTATTCTTTCTCTCTAATCCTTTTCTTCAAGCCCATTAGCACTACAGCCTACATAGGGTCAAGGTTTGTGATGCACATTATCGCTCACAGACATTTTGGTGCATTTCCCTGGTTTGCAGTTGATGAATGCAGATCGCAGATACTTTTGTCTTTGTCCTGGGAGCTTTTTCTGCTTTAATTGACAGTCCAAAGGAGATCTGTCAGGTTCTGGTTGTCTTTAAGTCATACGAAATGAGGGCCTTGTTCTCGTTCTCTCTGCTGGTTGTGTGTCAGTCTCGGCAGCAGAGAACGGGTGGAATTGGCTGGGTATTTCCCATACTGCTCACTTCCCTTTGTGGTTGCGGACATGCACCCCCGGCATGAGGATGGTCCTCATCAGCCCTCACGGCACCCGAGACCTCAGATCTTGGAGTGCCCTCCCATTTAATGCGCACTCTCTGTCACTGGATGAAACGCTGGCAACACTGGGTCTGCAGTTTATTTACTATGAACAAAAGTTGTAATCCATCAATTTTAAGTTGAGCCCATGATTTCCATAGGTGCGGCATTATAAATATGAGAAACATCACAAAAATAAAGTAAAACATACGCATTTATAAATATTTCTTATGTGCATAGCACCAAATGTGAGTGTAAAAGTTACTACATAAATGTTTCGCATGGGGAAATTTTTTTTTATGTTGTTCATTTCAGCTTTTCATTGTTAAAGTGTAAGCCATTGAAATCGGGTTTGAGGACGCCTTTTTATTTCCCACAGCCACTTTTCTTATAGCAAGCCCATTGATAATCTAGATCATTCTGACAGCCTTCAGTGTCCCTTCTTCAAAAAAGGGATCATCCCTCCAAGGGTCAGGTGACAGTGGTGGTGACATGGGGGCAGTCTTCACACCATCGGCGTCTCTGTTCATCCATTGTCCCTTGTGTTGTGCACTTGAAACGCCTTTGTGAAGAGCAGCCGTTCTCCGCCTTTAACTGACGTTTCTGAAGAACTACACGGTTCTCCACTAGGGTCTGTGGCTGCTCCTTAAACATTAATGATTTCACAAATTAGTTTTCAGAAAGACTCAAATTATCCTTTGCTCTTGCTTAAAAGTATAATTTGAAACTTAGTTTTAAGCATTTGGGACAGAGAGCTTGCCTTGGGGAAATTATTACTTATTTTACTTCATAAATCAGCTCATCAGCTTATCACATTTTCCTTCCTTTTTTTTAATCACATTTTCTTATTACTGTTCATGGCATTGACCAGGTGCCAAGTACTCGGGACGGCATCCTCAGAGTTCATCACAGCTGTCGGGTATTTGTAAATGTGATGGTTATTAAAACGGTGTTACTAATCATCGTAAAGGAGATTCTGCAGTGTCAACCAGCCCATGTGTTTTTCTATTGGGTTGACCAAAAAGTCCATGTTCTTTCTTTCTGTAAAATAAAAGACATGTTTTTCATTTTCACCAGTAACTTCATTGATTTGGATATTTTGAGTATGTCAGCTATCTCCCGCTACTGACTTCTAGTGGGTAGAGGCCAGGGGTGCTGCTAAATATCTTTCAGGGCATAAGACAGCCCCACAGCAAAGAATTATTTGGCCAAAATGTCAATAGTACCTAGAAACATTACAAACCACTTTTGACACGTTTGATCCGTCATATAGCATCTTCTCCATACACTGCACAATTTTTTTTATTTCAGCTGCGTTTTTAACTTTATTGAAATAATAAAGCATAATATGCTGAAAATGGTGTGTATTTTCTTCCATCTTCACTATTAAAGTGTCTGCACAAAAATTTACCAATTTTGATAACTTAAAAAAAATGCATGCTGATATGACAGCTGTCACAGTTCAGTGTCACAAAACTGTTTCGAATGAAGTTAAAGACACCTAGGCACTACTAGAGCTGTCAGGTGGAAAAACTAAACAGACTTTTTGGGTGACCCAGTGCTTCACCACCCACGAGCAGCCTTCTTGTTGGTATTCATAATAATGATGCTTTGTATGATGGTTTAACACTTGACATATACCAGACTCTCTGCTAAAGGCTCTGTGTGTGCTAACTAACTTGATCCCCCCTGAGTCCAAGCAAGGTTAAAACTATTAATTATTATTGCTTTATAACTAATGAGCGAATCAAGGCAGAGGCAGATTGAGTCACTTGACCAAATGTGGAGTCAAAGCCCTGACACAGAGGTGAGACTTCTAAGCATGAACTCGTGGTTACGATGGGTCAGAATTCAAGAAGGCGTTTGCGCATCTCGCTGCTCTTGGGGCAGGCAGCAGGATAGCACGCATCCTGCTTCAGGGAGGGAGTGGCCGCTCCCCGGGGCTGGGAGGAGGAGGTGGTATCACGCTCGCCTCGCTCGCCTCTCTTCCCACCTTGCTGACATCTGAGAATACTGGTTATTAGTCTCCGCTCCATTTTCTGAGCATCTTATTGATGCAGTTGAATTCCCGTGGTCCGGAAGAGCGCTCAGAGTGGTGCCTTCAGGTCGTTTTTTCCATCTTGGCATTCTGAGTGATAACCAGCTTTTTGATTGGTTTCCCGTTGAGTGGGACTTGTTCAGTGATGGTAATAATAGTGTAGGCCCAAATTAGTATTTTTTGTCCTTCATTTACCAGAACATTCTCTTCTAGGCTGATAATAGGAATATATATAACTCCACATCTTAAAACCAGTGCCTGGAAGGTGGCCACTTAGTCGTGACACGCTATGTAGCCTTTTGTTTCCAAGGCATAGAATATGACTAAAAGGACTTTTGTTAGTGTATTCTTGATAAAAATTTCTTTGAACTAAAACAATTAATGTGAGAAATAATGGGCGAGAGAATGGTTGAACATAACAGAACTTACTCCTTTCCCGCTGACAGATAAATGTTCCCTTCAAATGAAGCCAGCAAAGTTTATTATTTGGAATAAAACACTGAAGAGTGTTCTAATATAAAGAATCCTAAAATTAAGCAAAGGCAGTCATTATTTTGTAAAGAGGTAATTTAGGTTTACCATGTACTTCCTTTTTTAATGGGGATGACATATTGAAATTTTAAGACTTCCAAGCAAAGTGAAAACAATAGGAAGAAAGATGAGCTAAAATATGTAAATGTTGTTTTGTGTTGATAGAATTTTAGATTCGAATTGGAAGTTTTGCTGTTAACCAGACTTTCTGCAGTACTTCAGAAGGAAGCAGTGTGTTTTCTAGGTTTTTTCTGAACTACAGTTTCACTTGATCCATCTAGTGATTAATTTACGTGACTAATAGTTTGTCGTGAACAGAATGAATGAGAGAGGTTTTCTCTGAATTTTATGAAGCATTCTATCATTCTGATTTCCTTATGAAAGAATAAGTAGCTCAAATTCGGATGTTTTTTTAAGAAGGCGATGAGAGAACTAACCAATTTCTTTGAAATGTGGTGTGCAGTGGGATGCAGGAAAATACACGTGTGTCCAGGAATCCCCACTCCACGAGGTGTGTGGCACGTGCCCCGTCTGGGTTGCGTACCATCACTAGTGCAGCTTGCTTCCATCAGATCAGAATTAGGAAAGTGCTCTTGTTCTCGTTCTCTCAGATCTGCACGTTTCATGTAAATGTACTTCCATGACATACTTGTTTTTTAAATGAACAAAACTGTCCCTTTTCATTGCTCTATTCCAATTTTGCATTTTTGTGATACTCATGAGATCACTTAAAAAAACCTTTGTTATGCTGTTGGTTAATTAATTCAGCTGACACGTAGGATTTTAGAGTCTGCTAAATGCCAGGTACTGTTTCAGGTACCGAGGATGTGGCAACAGACAAAACAAACAAAAATCCTGCCCTAGAGGATTTCATACCCCGGCCAGGGGTGAGGTTCTGCTTGTTAATTAAACACTGTCATTTGTAGCACGATAGAGAACGTGCGATGTTTTTATAGTAAGCATTTCAAACTCCTGAAGTTGGTTTTAAACTGATTTGCTTTATAGAAACATTGTGTGAGAAACTGAAAGTGCAGAAAGGTTTTTTTGTTTGTTTTCTTCATAACTGTTGATGATCAAACTGAAGGTCGAGCTGTGTTTAGTAGAGGTTGGCTTCTTTAGACTAGTAACCAACCTACTGGTGTTGAGATTGGTCTTGTATCTTAATTTAAATGTCCCCTTAAGTGTGTTTGTAAATGGTCCTTATTGGGTTGTTTGTGTGAAATGTTGGGAAGGCACAAATTGCCTTCTCTCTGCTATTCACAAATCTGACCTGGTGGCAGGTCATGTATGAAGCAGAGGGGTGCTGGAAGTGAGGCCGGATTTGTGTTTTGGGGCAAGGAGGGTGGTCCTATGTTTTTTCCAGAGGCAGCAGTGTGCGCTAGCTGGAAGTGCCAGCTTTGGATGCCGACTGTCTGGTTGTGTGTTTAACGCAGAGCTCTGCCATTTGCTAGCTCTATGAGGACAGGTTAACCCTAGGCCTCAGGTTTTCTCATTACCCCATGAGAAGGTAACATCGTCTACTACATTAGGTTAGTAGGGCTAAATGAGGTTTTATGTAGGTTAAAGGCATTTTATCCTGTCTGCTCCATAGTAAGAGATCAGTGAATGTTAAAGATTATTATGGTTGCAGACCATCACTGATACACTGCTAGTACTATTTTCAGTGGTGATTAGCACATTTGGAAACATTAAATTGTGCATGCTTTGAAAATGAAAATGTAGCAAAAACACTTCATATTAACCTAGGACAGGTCTACCTTTTGCAGTAGGCCTCTGAGTGGAACCTGTCCTTAATGTGTGTTCTGATAAAAATAGGTGTGTTTTCTTACCCAATTCTGTTCAGTGAACTTTAACAAATTTTACAACTTTCTAGTCTGTGAGTACCAGATAAAATATTATTTTGCTGAGGGTCCCACACCACTACTAATCATGTTAGTAATAACCCTTGTGTCTAATATGTACTTTGTGTAGAAATACAAATCTCAACCTGACCTGCAATATATTTTTCTAAACTTCTCTTAGAATATTTCTGTGTGGCTTGTGCAGCTGTATCTGCATTACTTGGGACCGGCAGCGATGCTTTGCTAGTTTTTCTGTTTCCCACCTTCCTCAGTTTCCGGCTGTAGTCGGTTCTTGTGTTGGAAGAGTGAGCACTGTCACATTGTGTCCAGTTGTGCTTTTTAAATTTTCATCTCAGTGGTCCAGGATAAAGCACTAACATTGACAAGGAAGAAAATAGAATAGTTTTTCACTTGATGACAAATGAAATGGTGTGATTGTGGCGTTCCTTCTAAAGAATCATCTGTATAACTCAGAAACTTAAAAATCTGAACTCAAATGCCTTAGAAAATGTATCTCTGGTACACAGTTAGCTAGGTATTCCATGCTAGCTAAAAAGGGTGCAAAATGCTGTGTTTCAAAAATATGGTGTGGTAACTTTCTTCTTGTGTGTGTCTGAGGGGCAGCCTTGACTCTGGGTAGCCCGCACCAGTAGTGATATATACCGCAGGGGCTGGTGTCCAGCACTGCCCACCCCGGGCTTCCCCTTCCCCGCCCTCCAAGGCAGCTCTCCTCTTACACGAGGACCAAGCTCTGCATCAACATAATTTTCAAACATTCATGAATTCTTTCCTGTGCAAGGCGTGATTTATAGCTTAGTAGGATAAGAGTCTAAAACATAACCTAATAATACACAAAAGTGTAATTCTTTCTCTGGGGGCTTGGTAAATTTTAGGAAAATGTTACTATTGATACTTAGGAATGTGAGAATGTCTTCTTGAATTAGAAAAGAAGGCAATTGAAATTTGCTTTTGGAATTTTTTTCTTTATTCTTAATTCAGAATGTTTCAGTTGTTTTCATGGATTCTTCAGTTGTGAGAGCTAATGGGACCTTAGAGATAATGTTTGAAGTGCTTCACTTTAGAAAGTCATGTGCCAAAAGAAGAACAAAACAAAACAAAAAGAAAATCACGTCCCGCGCCCCTTGCCCCAAAAAGAGTCACCTGACAGAGGCTGCACGCTTCCGAAAAGACAGATGCTTTCTGTGCCCCCGCCTCCCGACCGGCAGCACACGGCTCTGCCTCTGCCTCTGCCTCTGCCTCTGCCTCTGCAGGGTCAGTGCCGCAAGTCTTTCCCTCACTGTCCCTTGTTAGTTCATTCTCAGTGCATCTTGTCAGGCCTCCGTCTCTTCCAGATTCTCCTGTTATTTTTCAGTGATATTTTTAACCTGCAAAGTCATTTTACTCTTGCCCTTTCCTGTCCTCTCTGTCTGTGGATTCCAATATAGCAGCCATTAGTCACACATGGCTGTTTAACTTTTAACTAAGATTAAGTAAGACATTAAAAATCCCCTTCTTAGTTTCAGTAGCCACAGTTGAAGTGCTTTATGCATGTACACATAGCTAGGGGTTACTCCTCATGATCACAGGAGGTGAGATTGTCAGCGTTTTGAGGGCAGGGGACCACGTGTGCTGGTATTTAAGAACAGGAAATGTGGGCTCTTGGTTATGTTTTAGTGAGTGTGGATGAACGCGTACCCATACCACCATCCTTCAGTTCCTTGCCAGTTTTTTTAATTCTCCTTTTCTTTTTGAACCATTTTATGGTAGAAGAGAGATCTGCAATTTGATGCTTTCCATTTACGTATTTTATTATGTACCACTTAATGTATCATAAACATGAAGCTTGGAGATTTAAGGTTATAGAGATCTGTTGCTACATGTTACATGTTCCTTGTATAGCCATTGAGATGATATGTATTTTAAATGCTTACGTATTTTTTTAATTTAAGTTATAATGGTGATTCCTTGATGATCATTCCTTGGCATGAAGAAAAACACCGAGACAAAGATTGGTGCGAGGAGGCGGCGTGCAGGTAAGAGTGAGCCAGCATGGGGAGCTTCCTTTCACTGGGGGAGTGGCCAGCGGACGGCCCTGTGAAGGTGGGGTGTGCCGTGGGACTCCTGTCCTGATGTGGGGGGTCTTGATTTAGAGTTTGAGTGAAGTTTTTTTAAAAAAACCCTTGAATTTACTCAGTTAAGTTAAAATCGTTTTAATGGGAAAAATATTAAATACTACAAAGGGGTTATTACAAAAGTTATCCTTGTACAACAGCTCTTTCCTTTTGAGGTGCTTGCTCTCGGCGTTTGACGCACGCAGACCTTTTCCGTGGTTGTTGTTACGCTGTGTGTGCAGTTTTGTTCTTGGTTCCGTTTCGTTTCTACACGATTTTCCTTGGAAAGCCCAAACACGGAGGCCGGACATCCTGCGGAAGAGGGTGGGAGGTCAGGCGTGGGGCCGAAAGGCCTCCGAGGGACGTTTGACTCCCTTTGTCTCCGTATTTTCCCCACGTGAGGTCAGAGGCTTACTCTGTGGACTCATGAATTGAGCTAGAGAACCGCCAGATTCCTGGATGTTAGACATAGCATGGGGGTGGAGTGATGAGGCTGAAAATTTGGGCGCTTAGTGACAATTTATATTCTGAACGTTGGAACTCTGTTTAAAGCAGCTTGTTTTCAAAAAAGCAAAACCCCAAACCCGCAGTCCTTTGTTCCCCTTCCTTTACATTCTGCTCACGAGAAGCAGCTACTTCCGGTTCTCTTAGATGGTTGTTTTGGTGTTTGCTCCATATCTCTGAATAACATAATTGTACAGCTATTTTTGGATTTTTAAATTCTGGCTATTATCTGTGAACATCCTAGGAGGCAAAATAATGGTTTAGTTTATTTTTACTCCCCATACCCTGTTCCTCCTTGAATGTTTACAACTCCCTCCCTACCCTTGACTCCCCTTTGAAAATCTTTTACTGCCATTTCTGGGGACCTTTCAGGAGAAAGTGGAGCTTCATGCATGGTATTTATCAGCTGCGTTTAATAGAAGTCTTTACTTAGCAATTGTCATGAGCGTTTAAAGGGGCAGATGAGTTGGAAACGGGGGTTGATGGGAGTGTGGTCATGGGGAAAGGTATAGTGATACTGTTGCCCACAGTTCTCTCAGCGTGGGTGGGCCTTTGGACGGGGTAGCACTGCAGGGCACCTGCCCCAGGCACCTGGTGCTTCCCAGTTCCCCCTAGATGGTGCTGTGTAGCCTTCTAGCAGGTGGAGAAAAGGCATTAGGGCATTTCATCTCAGACCGAGCACAACGAGCTCAAGTGTGAGTAAAAGTTGCTGTGCTGGAACTCCCAAGACTATCAAAATGAAAAGCCAGGGAGAATTTAGCAGAGGAAATATGCTTTTGAAGACGATATAGAATTTCAGTGGGACAGGCAGTCTCGTTGCTTAGTCATTCCATGAGTGTCTGTGCTCTGTCAGGTTCAAGCGCACCAAGGGGAGAAAACCCAGTGCAGTCCTGGCCTCGAGCAGGGTGTCACCTGGGGGACAAGAGGCTCCGGTGCCCTGAGTGCTGTGGAGGAAGGCTAGGGCCTGGGAGCCTGGAACGGGGACACCTGTGTGTGGCGGGGGCCAGGGAGAGCTTCCTGGGGGAGCAGCATGAAAGCTGAGGTTTGAAGGACAAGTAAGCTCTCGCCTGGGGGAAGGTGAGTCTGACTGGTGGGAGGAGGGAGTGTTCTGGAAGTGGAAGAGGGCTCCGGAAGCTGAGGGCAAGGCCCCATCAGGGACTGAGAATCAGACACGTGGTCAAGGAGTGCAGAGCCGAAGGGAGATGGGCACCAGGATGAGGCTGGACTATTTCACGGCAGATTACAAGCTGTAAAGGTAGACGGGATGATAGCATCCGGTTTCTGTTTTTAAACCGCTGCTGGTGTTACCTGAGGTTATCACAGGTTCAGTTTTGATCTGAAGGCAGTGGAAGTGCCTGTGAAACATCTGGAGAGCAAATTGGAAGACTTTGGAGCCTCTGAGTGAAGTCCCGATAGGGGTTAAAATATGGCAGTTGTGAGGTCTGTGCTAGTTTGTATTTTATAGTTGTAAGGGGGACCCAGAGAGAGGATGGACCGAGGAGAGAGCGGGACTAAGTGTTTGGAAGAGCTACTCTTCAGCGGAGGCTAGAGGAGTATCTTCCAGCCAAGGGGATAGAAACGGTGCAGCCGGAAGGTGGGAGACATCAGACAGTGTAGCACTGTCGGAATGGAAGGGAAGCATGTTCTAGAAGGAGCAAGTGGCTATGTTCTCTCAGATTGTGCCAGAGGGAGGGAGGCCTACACACTGCACTGAAGGCTGTCCACGTTGTTCCTGGGGACTTGTCACAGCGGCGGCGGGGCAGCTCCGAAGGGGAGGTTTTGGGGTGAGCGACAGCTCTGAAGGGGAGGTTTTGGGGAGAGCGTTAAAGCGGTTGTGAGAGCAGGCGGGAAGAGGACCGCCGATTGTAAATGTGAACGGTGTCTGAGGCATGTGGGTGAAAGGCCCTGGGGTCTGTGGGCTCAGTGTCTGGTCATGTGTTGCAGCTGCCAATGGCTCCAATAAGAATCATACTTGCAAATAAAAATTAGGTGCCTGCTCTGGGCCAGCCCATGTTCTCTGTGAACTTTACATTATTCTGAATATTCTTGCATACTATTATTCCATTTTTTATGTGAGTAAAATGAATCTTTGACCACTTTTCACTCACTGAATCAGACAGGGTCCACAGCTTCTGGTGGCGTACTTGTGCTCCAGCGCCGGTCCCAGGGCCCGTCGCCTTGTGACGGCAGCCGTTCCAGCCCACCTGCCTGCTGCTGGCTTACGTTGTGAGACCAATGATGCCCCGAGTGGAACTCGCCTTTTTCCACACGTCTCTCCGAAACACCTCAGTTTAAGTTAACATGTTTTCTCTTGTGGTCCTTGACCCTAGAAGGCCAGGATCATCCTCATATACTCACATGACTTGTGATCTCTGCGAGGTTATTTCAGTGCGCGTTCTAGATGCTTCTCGTTCACTCCTGAGGGCCAGTGGTATAGATTGGTCCCATATTTTGTAAATGCCAGTGTAGTACTATGTTGCTCACACCTACTAAAGGTGTATTATCAATGTAAGTAAGGCCTATTTCCATTTATTTTTATGAACATGGAAAACAAGGGTTTCTTAATTTATATTTGCATTGCAGTCCCCGGGGGCGTTTTTCAGCAACCAGGCCTGGCTGGCCGTCACAGTCACTCTGGACTCGGTAGGCCCCTTGCAGGTACCCCACCACATGCATTGCAGAAAAGCATCCCAGGGCGGTTTTCATTTTGCTGATACTTCTTTGATGGATTTGTGGCACAGTTGTTTTGATTTATTGTCCACTCCGATTTTTTAAATTGGGAAAACTAATAGGAGAATAAGTTAAGCATCTGCCAGATGTCCCCTTTATCTTGTAAGTGTGCACACACATGTAGGAAAACACACACACACTTCCTGTCTTATAACCAAGCCTCTCCCCCCTGCCCTGGGAAATAATACCTTTTCCCAGCATTCCAGTCAGTTATTAATTGTTCCTTTTGGGCTTCACAGAATGGTGGTTGAGCCGAGCCTCCAAGATGAAAGTGAATTCTTATACGCCGCGCAGCCCGAGTTACTGAGGTACCAGACGCCCCAGCTCACAGTAGAGAAGGCGATGGACTGGTACCAGACCAGAGCAGAGGAGATAGAGCACTGTGCTCGACAGGTGAGGGCATGGCGACAGCTGCCGCCTGCGATCCCGAGGGTTCCGTGCGTGGGGTGGCTGCCAGGGTCACGTGACAGTTTGTGAGGGGTGACAGACTATTTAGTACTTCTTTTGTTTACTTATGCTTTGTCTACAAAGTTTTGTGGCTTTTTTGTTTATTAAAGAGCAAATACAAATATGCATCAGCTTTTAGGTAAAAGAGCTGATGTATATATTTTAGACCTAACTTTTGCGGGGATGGCCAAGAGTATTTATGGCTGACTTTGCACGTTTTTGAAGATGGTGAAGGGCCGTAGTAGAAAATGTTTAGAATCTCATGCTGTCGTGATGAAAGGGGTCTCGAGATGACAGTCTGATTGCAGTGTTGTAGGCAGATACACAAGGTCCACAGAAAGGACAGAGTGAGCAGCTTGCTCTGGGGTGCAGTGACAGAGCCAGACAGAGTCCAGTCTCTGCCTAACATTTCTTACAGAGCTCACATAAAAAATAAATAGCTACACAAACCTTAATGGCTTAGAGCAACATATAGTAATCTGAACAAGTGGTCCGCAGACTCACGACGGCAAATATTCTGTGATACTTATTATCCAGATGAGAAAATCATAGACATCTTAGTAGAAAGTTTCCAAAAAAATCAATATAATGACTTGACTGCAACATAGAGAATAAAATCTGTGAACGCTGGGTCGTGGCTGTACTGGGAAGACAGGCAGTGAGGAATCTCTTTGGATAAGACGGCTGAAGTTGTGGATTCGGGTGTGTTCTATTGTTGGAGTTAAGTACTACAGATTGCTCTCTGGGATGGGAACAACTCACAATAAACTTTTTAACAAAACAAAACAAAAAATCCCTCCTTTGATTGTATAGTAGCTACTTTGCAGGACATTCTATGTACATCAAACCATACAGAAAAGAATTTTGTGCAAATATTAAATGAAGTCAAGACCCAGATTCTGATTACTGTGATTAGGTTTCCAGGACATTTGAAAGCTGGGCAGGACTCAGGACAAGCCGGTGGTATGTGGGCTACGCAGTGGGTTGTGGGACGTCTAGCATTCCTGGCTTCTACCCACTTAACGTTAGCAGGTCCCACTAATTCTTGTGACAGACAGAAAGGCCTCAGGTTTCTGGATTTCTCTGGCAGACCGACTGCTTCCACCGAGAGCTGCGGTCTTGGACCAACATGATGCATCTGGAAGTGACTAGTTCACATCGGTCGCTTTAAGCAAAGGCGTCTTATTTTGCTAATATAGGAGAAACTTGCTTGCTAATAAATCATGGAGAAAGCTCTCCAGTGAGCCAGTGAGGCTCATTTTTGTACAAGTAAGTGTATGATTTGTAGTTAGACATCTTTTAAGATTCCAGTGGCATCATGCAATTTACAGGAAATGAGTGCAGTTTACTAGAGTCTGTCTAGCAAGGAAAGGGATTTAGACCAGTTTTGTCTGAGCACTTTGTGGTTTCTTAGCTGAACCCGATAGAGCTCTTTGAGAGTAAGGAGAAATGCACGTGTGAGCATATTTACATATACATTTGAATAGCTGATTTCTAGGTAGTTCTGTTACTTGAGCTGGGAATGAGAATTCAAAAAATTTTCATCCTAAAAAGTTCTGGGCAGCCACCCCGATGCATTTAAAAAGATCAGGGATGACTCCTCAGTTTGTTTAAATATTTTGTAACCCAAATTTCAGTCATGATTCAGGATTTTTTTTTAAAAACACAAAGAGAAAAAGGGCCATGCTGAAATGTGGAATAAATGATCATTTTTTACACTTATCTATGTTCTTATTTGTTTGTTTTACTAATAGTTTATCTTTAGAGGAATTTTAGGGGTGTAGGAAACTGGAGTAGAAAGGACAGAGTTCCCACACCGCTTTTCAGCACCCCACTAGTTGTCTCTCTTCCCAGCACCCTGCATTTGATGCTGTGCTTGCTATAGTTGACAGACCCAGGTCCCCTTAGTAGGCGAGCGGATAAATAAACATGGGGACAACCACACAGTGGGGTACTCCTCAGTGCTGAAAAGAAATGAGCTGTCAAGTCAAGAAAAAGAAAATATGGAGGGACCTCAAACGCATGGAGTGATTTGGGAGTGCTTTACTTAGCTACCTGTGGTTCTTAATTTCATCTCTTTCATTTATGTAAAAACACTTCTAATAGAGGTATTGTTTTTTAGCTTCATTTCATGTATTGGCGTTTCATGTGGCTTATGCAATAATCAAAATGATATCTAACATAGTTTTAGCTTTTTCATTTTTAGAGATTTAATTGATATGGGACTTCTTTTTCCTTAGTGCCTGTGAATGCCTTCAGCAAAATGTTTTTGTTGGCTTAGGAAAACGTGTCTAGTGGTGAAATTTATCCAGTGAGGGCTTGGGGTTTGTGGTACAATTCTTTACGTTCCAGGAGAGCCCACTTTCATTTCAAGTGTCAGTCATTTGATTCTAAAACACAGTTCACTTCGGAATTAAACAGACAAATATATGTAAAACTGCTCTGTAAACTGTGATGGCTTATGAACCCAAGATCGTTGTCTGTCTCTTACCATCTTTACCTTCACAGTCTCTTGTAGATTATGTGATTCTTTTGCACCAGTTTGATTCTGATACATTTGATAAAGGTGTATATTGTTGATGTGATCTCATACACATTGATTACAAGAATTAGGTTCTGTACAGAAGGCTTTTACTTGAGGACGTAAGGCAGAGGTTCAGTGCTGAGACTTCCCATTGCCTTTCCGTTGCAGGTGGACTGTGCGTTGTCGCTTGTTCGACTGGGCATGGAGCGGAAGATCCCTGGCTTGCTGCTTCTGTGTGATAATTTGGTTACCCTGGAAACACTGGTCTATGAAGCCGGCTGTGACTTAACCCTGACCTTGAAAGAACTCCAGCAGATGGAAGACATTGAAAAACTAAGGTTACTGATGAACAGTGTAGGTTTTATTTTTACTTTCTCTTAAAATATTCCTTGTGCATTTTGATTAATGTGTGTCTCAAATCCAAAGATGAAATGTCCCTCACACCTGAGAACTTCATAAATAAAGGAAGGTTTCTTGACTGTTTAAAAAACGTATAAAATTTTATGGATAAGGTACCGAAGGCATCCAGGACTATGTTGATTGTTTTTGTGCTCTTGCCTTTATTTATACTCATCTGTTTGCGGCCTTTTTTTCCCCCTCCCAGCTAGGCCTGTTTCTCAACTAGCTGTCATTCTAGGATTCGTATTTAATCCTTCACTGTGTTACAGTTCACAGCTATGTATATCTTTCAAGGTCTTCAAAAAAAATTACTGGAGCTCAGAGGCTGGGTGGCTGGTTGTGTGAAGGAAGCATCCTGGCCTCAGGGTTAGTACATTTAGGAGAATTTGCCTGGCCATTTTTAGGTTTTGGGGGAATTGTCCTGGGGAGAAAATACATTCCTCAGGTTAGGATCTGGTTTCTGCTAAGTGCATAGAGTGGACAGACATCTTCAACTGGAGGATGAGGGGGCGCAGGAGGCAGGTGCTGCCTGTAGCTCTCCTAGCCTTTGCTCTTGGGCAGCCTGATGGGGAGGTGCCGGGCCAGGGTGGGCTTGCTGCTGTCCAATAGGCTCTCTTTTTTCCCTGACCCTTCCCTGTCTCTGGTTCTTTTCATCTCCCTTTCTCTTTCTCAGCTCTCTCTCCTGTCGTCTATCTCTCTCTTATCAATGCCTGTTTTGTCTCTCCCTCTGCCGCTCCCTTCCCTTTCTCTTACTCATTTTTTTTCAGATATGCCAGCCAGTGCAATTGATGTGTGTTATATGTAAGGCACCTCTTAAGAAATTTAGGTAACTGAGAGAGGGATTGTGGGATTTTGGTGATGATGAGTAAAGTGGCGTGTGCCGTCTGTAATTTTGTGAAGGTGGAATAAGGGGAAAAAACGAGATGGAAGAGGGAGAAAGGGAAGGGAGAGAATTTGAGGTTCTATGGATGAGACTGTTCTCAAGTGGCTGCTTTCTGGGGCTTCATTGTACCCACCTATCTCTCTGCTGTTTCTTCTGTTAATCTCAATTGAATTTATTGGGGTGACCCTGGTTAATAAAATTACGTAGGTTTCAGATGTACTCTTCTAAAATGCACCATCTGTGTATTGTATTGTGTTCACCACCCAAAGTCAAGTCTCCTGTCACCATTTATCCTCCTTTACCCTCTTCCACCTGCCTCCGCCCCCTCCCCTCTGGTAATTACTCGACTGTTGTTTTTTCTGTTTCACACTTTCTGTTGGTCTGTGGTCTCTCTTTCTCTCTTTTTACATCCCTCCTCTCCGCTTACACACCCACGGGGTAGGACCTCGCTTTGCTCTGGAAGACCTCCCGACGTGGTAGTAGAGTGTGTGCCTCCCCGAGCAGCCTCCCCGTGCTGCTGCTCTGAGCTCCAGGACCCCCGGCAGCAGGTGGCTCTTCTCCCCCTCCATCTCCGTATGAGGGGAACTGGAGTGTCCATTGTAGAAAGTGTTGGGCTTCCACCGCGGACCTCGGTCTGATTATCTGGGAGTTCTAGAACTTCAGTCTGGTGTAAGCAAGTATTCGATCTAATTTAAAGTGTGTGTGTTTTTATTAAATTATATTTTCAGTGTTCTGAGGACAAGTACGTGACAAGTGCCTACCAGTGGATGGTCCCCTTTCTTCATCGTTGTGAGAAACAGAGCCCTGGTGTGGCGAATGAGCTGTTGAAAGAGTATTTGGTGACTTTAGCTAAGGAGGACTTAAAACTACCCCTGAAGATATTCCAGCATTCCAAACCAGATGTAAGTAGAAACTCTAATGTCTTAAAAAATATCTCAAGTTTTTTCCCCTACAGAATTAGGTTTTACTTAATCGATTTTTTAATAATAGGCTTTGCAGGTATTCCCTTTAAGTGGAAAAGGAAATGGATGTCATTTAAGTTTTTGAAAAATATTTCAACAGCTCAGTCCAAAATTGTTTTGGAAGTTCATAAAATTATGTTTATTTCAATTGACTTACTCCAAAGTTTGTTGAGTACTATACGTGGGAAACTGTCAGTACCAGAAAGACTTAACAGTTGATAGGCGCATGGTAAGTGTTAACTCATGTCTCCTTCTAATGGTCCTAACAGGCGGATGTTTTCATTATTTTATATTACAGGAAAGGACACTGTGAGGTACAGAGGTGGCGCATTTGCCCAGGGTCACATAGTGAGGAGTGGAACTGGGGTTCAAGCTTTCAGGTCTCACAGTTACATTCTTAACTGTGTGCTCCACCGTAACACCACTATTAGAAGAAAAGATTTCTTCCCTTGATGACCTTCAAAATATTTACGAAAATCTTTAGGATCTCATAAAGAGATCTTGTAATTATTCTTAATAACTCTTTTTGCTTAAGGTTATTATATTTATAACTCTATATTTCTGTTTGTTTCAAATAGTTGTTTAGATTTGCTGGTGGTGAGTCATTTCATTAAGTGCAGCATACTCTCCACAGTAAGCAGCCTCTGAATTTAGTCACCGATCAGACATGCCCGTCCGGGAGCAGGTGGCTCCCTTCCCACTGGAGGGATTGCACAGTCACGCGAGCCACGGAACTTTGTAGTGAGATGCAAATCTTAGACGGGGACTCAGGAGGAAGTCACGCAAGGCCCTTCCCTCCCTGGATTCTAGTGGAGTGCGCTTCCTTGTGCTCGCCTCTGTCCGGTCTGCAGCCCTCCAAGGTGTGTGGCCATAGACCGGGATGCTTACTGTAGGAGGGACGCATCGCTCAGTTAACCTAACGCGTGTTTCGGTTTCTGGAAGGCTTGTCTGTCAGAAATGCACCATCTTCTCCCGTGCAGGTGCTCCTTAGCGTTCTGATTTTGAACCGGGCTGCTTTCCTGTGAGCGGGCTGGGCTGCTGGCGCCGGCAGAACGCGGCGCGAGAAGCAGGGTGGATTGAATATGAATGTTTTATGAGGAAGAAAGAAAGTGACTTGAAATTCTTGTCAGTAATCTTGTTTGTGATACTTCTTCCTTACAGAGTCTTATAAATCCTTTGTATATAGTCAGTTTTTTGTTGTTTTACTTGGCAATTTAGCATGTGCCTTTTGAATAAAACATAGCTGTTTGAAATATGTAAACATCAAAGGAGAGAACAATGGTGTTGCTAGGCATTTTTTTCCATCCAACCTCTATTTCTCCAGTGTTACCTTTCCACCACACAAATCTGATCAAGTCATGGTCTGTGGAAAACCTCCAGTGGCTTACCATGGCCTGCAGGGTAAGGCCGGGCTCTCGAAGTGTCCGGGAGGCTCTGAGTGGTCTGCTCCAGGCTGCCTGTTTGTTCAGCTTCCCTCCGTGAAGGTACCCGGTCACTGGCTCCGAACTGCTCAGGCTTCTGTGTTCTCACAGGCTGTTCCCCGTGTTTGGGATGGTCAGCCCCCTTTCCTGCATTGAAAAAATGCCTGTCCTTCCTGACCCAGCCCCCTAAGATCCCCTCACCTGTGGAACCTTTTGTGACTTACCTGTGATGCGACAGGCCTTAGACCCGCCTCTGTAAGGACCCGTCTGTACTGAGCTGTGATGATTTGTTCATAGGCTTGACTCTCCTGCCCTTTGTTTCCTGTGGACATTCTCTGTGTCTTGTGTATTTATGACAAGGGACTAACGTGGTGACTTGTAGAGAGCAAATGTTTGGTAAATTCTGGCAGGGCAAGTGAATGAACGAGTGAAGGAATGAATGATACTGGGTTTTATTTTGGTGCTTTAGATGACTCGATTACATTTATTTGCTTTCCTAGGATTGTGCTTTGAGCACTGCTTTTATTTTACTTGAGTGTTTACAGAAAGAATGTGTGTGGGATCTGCCATGAATCCCGCACAGAGCAGTTTTAGTAACATAATACGAACCGTGAGTCCTGTGTCTGACAGCGTAGGCCACATTATGCTGCATTAACAAACGGCCCCTAAATCTTAGTAGCTTACAGCAGCCAGGGTTCACTCCTTGCAAGTGTCATGTAGGCTGTGGCTGGGCTTCTGTTGTATCCCGGGTCCTGTTCACTCCAGGCCCTGGACTGAAAGAGCAGCCTCTTCTGTGACTTGTGGCACTAGAGAAACAACAAAGTGGAACCTCACAGTGGCTCTTCACGTTTCAGCTCTGACCATGCAGGTTACTCCTCTCACACATCACAGGCCAGAGGAAGTCCAGGCTGAGCCTGGTGCTGACAGAGCAGGGAAGAATCCTCTCTCAGGAAGACAGGAGTGTGTAATTGGGAACAAGAATACAAGTGCAGATTAGTCCTTTTTACATTCTCATGAGCCTCAAACTTTTCTTCCCTTTTATAGCATCTTAAAGGACTCATCTCTGGTTTTAAGCCTTTGCTCTTTGCTTGAATCTGCCTTAGGAAAGTGAAACTGGATAGAGATGACAGGAATAAAATATTCCTTCCCATATTGTTCCCTACCTTCTGTACTAGTTAGTACACTTTGAATGCATCATTGGACAGGTTACGTGAGTTTTCTAATAAGACACAGTTTTCCAGGTCCAACCCAGATATCTAAATAGAGCAGAATTTGGGGGCTGGGGTCCTGGCATAGGTGTAGGGCAGCGTCCCCAGTGGCTCCGGTGGGCGCCGGGCGGGGCAGCTGCCATCGGTGGGAGTTCACGGTGCTCTGGTCTCTGGCTCAGGTCTGCAGTGCTCTTCCGGTCGTGCGGCTCGGCGGGCAGTTTCAGCTTTTTAGTGGCTTTGCCTCATTTAGTGCTGATTACAGATTACTCAGGAAGACGTAACGGTGGAAATGAAATTTTCGTTTTTGGCTACATTGTTGAGTACATAATCTAAAAACCTTTCTGCTGTAAAATATCTAGATGTGCTCATTCAGTTATTTAAAAAAAATTCTGTTAACCCATGTAGCTGAGCTTATGAGAAAGTTAAGGAAGTCCCTGTAGGCCGAGCAGAGAGGGAGGTGGGAGTCTGAGAAATCCCCCTGGGAAGGAGGCAGTGGCTGGTGGGGTTGGGTTACAGTGTGGAAACCTTGGGGGTGTGGATTTTAACATCTCCGTGAGACAGAAGATGAGTCTTTCACAGTGGGGAGGTGGAAGTGCGACCCGGGTGGCAGGGCCCTTTCACTACTGCATTTCTCTAATTACGAATGAATTTGAACATTTTGTCATATGTTTGAGGGGCACCATCTCTTGTTGGGTGAATTAATTGTTCACTCCTGCCTTTTCCTTATTTTTCATTTGGATTTTTGTTCCTTTGTGCCTTATTTATTTATTTATTTAGACACTCATCTACGTTAGTGTATATTCATTCATTTTTCTGCGATATATATTATAAATTTTTCTCCCTGTGTGTAGGTTGTCTTTTGACTTTGTTTATGGTGGATTATGTTACACAAAATCACCTTTTTCCTTTTGTGTAGTCAAATTGATCAGTCTTTCCTTTGATTGTGTCTGTATTTTGAATAAGTTTGAGGAAGCCTTTCTTACTCTAGGGTTAAGGAAATATTCACTCACATTTTCTTCTAGTACTTGTAGGGCTTTATTTTTCAGTTAGAGCTTTAATCTATTTGGGGTTTATTTTTTAATATGATATGAGAGATACAGAGTTAATTTTATATTTTCCCAATTGGCTGCATCATTGTCCCAGCACGATTTATTAAAAATTTTATCTTTACCTGACTGATTTGAGATGCTATCTTTGAGCTATACCAAATTTTCATTTGTTTGTGGGTCTAGTTCTAGAGTTTCTATATTGTTCTAATGGTCTTTCTGTCTGTCCATACACTAGCACCACACTGTTTTAGTATTTTATAATTTTGAAGTCTGGTAAAGGTAGTGTTCCTTTGTAATATTTTTCCCATGGTTGCTTTTTTTTTCTCTTTTATGTTTGCTTTCCCATCAGAACTTCAATATCAGCTTGTGTAGTTCTGTAAAATAGCTTATGGGTTGTTAGTGCTTTTATTGTGATTGTATAAGTTACTGTAATGAGGTCAGTATCTTTGTAATGCTTAGTCGTCCTATTCAGGAAGAGGGGGTATTATTCATTTGTCTCTTTTATTGTCTTTGGGAGTGTTTAAAATTTTCCTCGCATTTCTTAAGATTATTTCTAAACATTTAATTTTCTCTGTTTTCTATTATAAATGGAGTTTTCTCTGCTGTAATTTTCTGTTTATTGTTTCTGTTTATGAAATGTATTGATTTTGTATGTTAATTTTGTACTCTGAATTTTACTAGTTTTTACACTTTTTAATTACATTTATTAGGGTGACATTGGTTAATAAGATTATATAAGTTTCAAGTATACAAATCTATAATGCATCATCTGTATTTCAATTGTGTGTTCACCACGAAAGTCAACCGTCACCATATTTTCGACCCTCTTTCCCCTTCCGCTGTGTCCCTCACACCCCACTTTCCCTCTGGTCGCCCCGAGCTGTTGTCTGTGTCTGTGGGCTTTTTGGTTGTCTTGTTAGTTTGATTGTTGCTTTCTGTTTTATGTCCCTCATGAGTGAAATCATATGGTTCTTGACTTTGAGAATGTCATGCTAAGTGAAATAAATGAGACGGAAAAAATCAAGAACTAATTTTTTTTTATTGGTTGATTCTCTGGGGTTTTCCAAGTATCTTACCATCTGTTATTCTTGTTCTAGTTGTCTGTAGCACATAATTTTAAGACTTTAAGTTGGTTTTTGTAGTTTTTACACTTTTTCCTTGCTCTGTAGTATGGAAAATAGTTGACCGAGCGTGGTGGGGAAGACTTCTTTCGTTGACTTCTTACAGAGTCCTGGATGGGTGCTCTTCTGTTAGCCTGGGTGGAGCACGTGATGGTTTAGTGTTCACCGCGGAGACGTTAGGGCGGAATGGCGAAGGAAGACACGGACATGTCCCTGTCGTACCCTGTGTGGAGTGACGTTACATCTGTAGGGAGTCTAACAGGCCAGAATGAAATGTGTCTTAAAAATCTGAGTGTTGTGGTTCACATACTCAGTATTTTGTCTGATACAAGGTAGATGTTCTGATAGGCATGAGAAGAGAGCAACAACAACAGAAAACCCCGGAGAAGCACAGCGAGGAGAAAGGGTCCATGCAGGAGGATCCGAGGCAGATTTACTCACTGGACCAGCGTTTGCTGAGCCTGGAGACAGAGACCAGGCCAGTCCAGCTGAAGTCGTGTCAGGTGCAGCTAATACGCGGTTACTGGGGGATTTTAGATAGGGGAGGACCAAGTTCTGGAGAAGGCATTGCAGGTGGGAGCGAGATGAGGAGATGTGGTCTGACCATTTGCCTGTTTGGGTAAAGGCAAGGCAAAAAGTTTGTTTTTCACTTTGAAGGCCTGTGTAGTGTTTTCAGCAGAAGATGTGGTCCACTCACAATAAAATATGGGTGCTAGAACATTTAACTTTCAAACGACACTTTAATGTCTTGGGGGAGGGGCAGCCAGGAAGCGGGGAGGTGGTGATGGGAGTGACGGTGCGGATGCGGCCAGGACTTCGGTGTCTGTTGCAGCTGGTTTCCCAAATTGTTCCTCAACTGCAACTGGGTTCACATTTTTGTTGTCTTGGGGTGTTTCCTTACTGCATCTGAGATGCTTATTACCATATTTTCCCTCAGTCTCCTCCACTCTTCTTGTTTGTGAGGTTCTTCTCAAGGACCGTGAGAGCCTGTGCTGCTCGGTATCGGCCCTGGAGCCAGCTGCCTGCGTGTGCCCCAGGCCGCACCAGCTCTGTGCCTTCCTGTCCCCCCGTTAAGTAAAATAGAAGCCGTGCCAGTGCTGACCTTACAGGATCGCTTTGAGGATTTATGAACTAATACATGTAAAGACTGGGAAACCATACCTGGCAATAAGAAATCAGGAAAAGTTAGCTATTTTAATTAATTTTTAATGGGATTTTTATTATACCGGTTTGTCCCTATTTCACCAGTTGTCCCTTTGCAACCTTGGACAGTGTTTTGTCAAATGTTGCTGTCACATTAATGATATATCTATTTTCCTTAACACCTTGAAGAAAGGTCTATGAATCCTTTAACTCAACTAGTTTAAAGAAAAACTTTATTTCTCTGGTAACCTGGAATGTTTCTTTGCATCCATGGATGTGATTTTTCTGCCAGAAAATGTCATTGTGTGGCAGTGCCCCTCTACCCTGTCCTGTCTGTTTTCCACTAGGATGTTGGAAACTAGATCTTTTATTGGGAATATCTTAAACTGCCTTTGTCATTGGAAAGGTCTCTAAGAAAATAGTTTGAAACTTCAATTTTGGTTTTGGTGGTGGTAATATAAGCATTCTACATGCTTATATTATTCACATAAATCTTAATTTATTAATTTATCTAATCCGCATAACCATGCTCTCTATTAGGAAGTTGCTGTTGATATCCCAGCTTTATAGATGAGAAAAACAAGCTGCAACTGATATTTTTATTTCCCAGAAGTGCTCTCAGATTGGAATCTGTGCTTTGCAGTGGAAAGTGGTGTATTCTATATAGAAATAACCTAAAGCAGCCATCTTTCTGCATGTGACTTCTCCTGGGTAGAATGTCAGTACTGTTTAGTTAAATGACTCATATGTTATACACCTTGAAAAATAGGCTCAAACAGCTCTGAATATTAGTTAGGAATTTTATATGTTTTTGTAATTGAAATGCATAAAATTTGGCTTTATGGTTAGAAATGTTCTTAATGAGTTGCCTTTTTAATTCACCGTGTCTCTTCTATCTTGAATAGGTTATAAATGGAAGACTCTGCTTTTAGCAGATTCAAAGCTTATGGGTACACATTATCTTTTCTAGCTGATCCTATAATTAAAATGTGAATTCATTTAGAATTATTAGAGATCCCCAAAGTCTGTAAGCTAAGGAAATACCAAGATTTGTTTCTGCGGCTAATTAATTGAGCTATTTAATATTCTATTGGCAGTGATCCTGAGAAATGGAAAAAGTGACTGTAAATCTATTGACATTTAGAACAGTGTGCTTTATTTTCTCTAGCTGCAGCAAAAAATTATTCCTGACCAGGACCAGCTGATGGCAGTAGCCCTGGAGTGCATCTACAGCTGCGAACGGAGCAACCAGCTCTCTCTTTGCTATGACATGTTAGAGTGTCTGCCGCAAAGGGGATATGGGTAAGACGCCACCGCGCGCCAGCCTGGTGTGTCGTTACGGTCTAGCAGTTGGAATGAATGTGTCGCTTCCCCGAAAGTTCATTACAGAGAATTTTGGGAATACAGACAATATAAAGAAGAAAAGGAAATAATCTGCACATCTCTTGCCTACAGATAAACTTTTCTAGCAGTATGTGGGAAGTCACTATAATTTTGTGAACCTTGGCAATTAATTGTCTATTACAAAAGAGCACTACCACCACAACAAAAAATACTTTCTAAAGTGTATTGACAATGATGTGCCTTTGTTTTAAGTGGTGTTTCTAACTAACCATTTTCCATATTTGCGGGGTAACTGTATTTCTTCTATGACTTGTTTATTCTTGGCTCTTGACCAGAGTAATTCCTTTAAGTAGTATGTATTAATAGACATAATTTATTTCATTTCAGTTTTATTGAGATATAATTGGCATACAACGCCACATATGTTTAATGGTACAGCATAATGACTTGACTTGCATGTATTGTGAAATGATTGCTATAATGTTTAGTTAACCTTCATCACATCATGTGAATATAGAAAAAGAAAGAAAGCACGCGTTTTCTTCCTTGTGATGAAATCTGTTAGGATTCACCCTGTGAACACTTTTAAGCATAACGTGTGGCAGCGAAGACTCCAGTACTCCCGTCCCGTGTGCATCCCCAGTCCTTCCTTGTCACTGGGAATTTGCATTTTCTGACCACCGTCATCTGGTTACCCAGCCTCCCGCTCCCTGCCTCTGGTAGCCACACATCCGATCTTTTTTCTACGAGTTTAGTGGGGTTTTCTTTTAAATTCTCTATATAAGTGAGATCATACAGTCTTTGTCTGGCTCAGTTCACTCAGCCTAATGCCCTCAGGGTCCAGCAATGCTGTAATGGCAGGGTTTTTTTTTTAATGGATGAATAATATTCCATTGTGATATATACCTCACACACTGTATATGTGCATATATGTGTGTATGTATCCATGCCACACACACGTTCTCTTTGTCCATTTATCTGTGGGTGGACACGTAGGTCGTGTCTGTGTCGTAGCTGGTGTGACAGTGCTGCAGTGAACACGGAAGTGCAGATAGTTCTTCAACACGGCGATTTCCTTTCCTCCGTCTGTCTGTGTACCCAGAAGTGGAATTGCTAGATCATATGATAGTTCTATTTTTAATTTCTTGAGGAATAAATTTACATAATTTTTAACTTCTGTTTAAAGGGCTTATGTTTAAATGGAAATTTATATAACATTCCTTTGGATCATTTAGTTGCATGTAAATCATATTTATATTTTCTTTTTGGAAGTCAGGCAGCATTTATTCTTTAATCACTCTTTCAAATCTAGTAAATACTATGAGTTTAACATCTGGAGAAGTTAATACCAACAGGGGAAAGAGCGCTGAAGGAAAACTCAGCGAGCCTGTTTCTGAGCGATTTTGACTTGAACTGAGTTACTTAACTTCTCTGGGCCTTGGTTTCTTCATTTGCAAAATCAGATATTTAGACACAGAGGCCTCCTCGTGCTCTGTTTTCTTGCTTTGCCCTTTTTTTATCCTCTGTATCTCTTTTTCCCTCTCTGTCTCTTTTACTTCCAAGGAGATTTTGTGTATGTGTATGTGAAATAAATGATAGAAATCACCAATTTTGCAATGCACGGTGAAATAATGGTTTCATGCAGTTATTAATGATGCTGAAATCAGGTGAAAGGTTTTATAAAAAGTTTTTGTATTTATTTTTTTGTAATGTGAAAGAGGAACTTACCTCTGTAAACCTTTAACAAGTTCTCGATACAGCATCTCTGAGACTCAGACAACCTGGCGTTGTGTGTTTCCTGCTGAGGTTCAGTAGGAAGTAGAATTGTTTACCCTGAGCCGAATCAGAGCTTTAAACTGATTTTTAGGGAACAAGTTAAACAGCGTCATAAGAAAACAGCCAGGATAAATACAGAATGTGAGCTATTATACAAGTCAACTGGTCTTTTCGCTTTGGAAAGTCATCTCAGAGAGAAAACAAATTGGCAGAGACAGAGAGGTCCGGTTCTGGAGTCAGGGCATCCGAAGGGACACAGCCGCCTTCTGATTGTTAGCTATAAAACAATGCAGGAAGTGGTTGAAGTCGGGAGACCGGAGAACTGGTAAATCATTACCAGGAGAGACCGGAGAACTGGCTGACTCCCCTTTCCCATGCTTGACTACCTGTCTTCTGAAAGAGCAGGCACTCATCACAGATAATGTTTTCCTTCCTGACTTTGCCTCTGTCAGCAGGAGGCCTCCTCTGTCGTCCTGGAATCAGCTGGGCAGGATCAATGACTTCCAACCAACATGGAAAATTTAAGAAAATAAGTGTATTAGAGTTTGTAGTTCAGCAAGATCAAGTTAAGCATAAGCTTATCTATTAATTTTAAACAATAATTTGCCGACCATAAGGAGATAGTCATGGTATCAATAGGATGAGGACATTAAAATAACACTTTATGTAGACATGACAGAGAATTAGTATATTTGTTTTCAAAGAGTATCTAGGCCAAAAAAGTGCCTCTTCTGTGTCTGTGAGGCTGTAGGGTTTTTTTGGCTTCAGATTAATGAATTCTGATTTAACAGATTTTTTTTTTGTAAATGCACAAAGAACCTTGCTGTTCTTTTGTTCCATTTCTTTCACAATTACAAGTTTTAAAATAATGTGTAATTGTGCATTGGCCCACTACTAAGTACAGGGCTTCAGAATATATTCTGTGGCTCTCTTTGTTCTTTTTGTCAGTTTATATTTTCCCACCGATTGGTTGTTTATTTCAGTGGTTAAATGGTTGTTACTTATCAAATAGCAAATGATATTTTTTCTGCCGTTTAGGAGATGAACAGTCACTTACTAAATCCAATTAAAGTTTTGTGCGTCTTACCTGGGCCTCATGTTCCACCCGGCTGAAAGACGTCTTTTGTCATTGTGTCTGTGGATGTCAGTTCCCAAAGGAAGAACATTGTCTTCTTGAAAATCAGTGACAAATGTTCATTGTAGAGCTATAAACTGATAATTTAAAAAATATTATTCCTGAATGAGTATGTTAATGGAAATTAGCTCTGACAAGTGATTTTTTTTGAAAGATGTTAAGTGGAATATACTCTAATTTATTACTCTAGTGAAAGGCCTAAAATTTGGTTTAAAAAAGTAGTATAATCTTTATAAATTGCACTACATAACTGCCAAGTAGATTTAGATTAGGACAGATTGATAGTTTGTAAAATAATGCGACTTTTGTCTTCAAGGAAGGTCATTTTTAATTGTCCAAGTCCAGACAAAGATTTTTATTTGGTCTCTTTGTTAAGAAAGCCTTCCGACCTTGCTGGAGTTCGGCGGGATTGGTGCCGTGGTTTTCTGTTGAGTGTCCCTCCGTGGTTGAGAGGGTGGAGGCGGACTTGCATAGCAGCTGCTTGACTTGTCTGCCGAACCCCTGCCTTCACTTGTAGGTGTGTTGTGCCATACTAAGTCTACTCTACAAGCACGTTTTCATTAGTTTATGACTTTTTTCATGATAATGTTTTCTCTTAGTCCCCTGTCTACTTGCTTCCTCGGGAAGGTCTTGCTTTTTATTGATGACTGTACTTCTCCCTGGTTCCTTCACATTGAAGTGGATGCAAAGGGAATGATGATCTGAAGTCCCAAGTATTAGAACCCTAGTGGGAAACCCCTGGGGCGTCACAGGGCCCTTGGATGGGCCTGGGGCAGAGCCATCCTGCAGAGTCGGGCTTCCTCATCTGCTCGGTTGGCTGAAAGAACAGAAATAAATGATGGTTCCCCCTTACCTTCTTAAAAAAAAGACTACAATTGATTTATAATTCTTTTTTTGTCTTTTAGCAGAACTGAACTTAAAATTCTTTAGAAAATAGTTGCCCGTATCTTGCTAATCTGTATAGAGAATATTGTTCTACTGCATTATGTTTCATCTTAATCTCTGGAGGTGTGAAAGAGGCTGAATGAGTCACGAGATGAGACTGAATTTTTACCTGTACAGTGTACAATTGTGATATATTAGGTACAAGAGAAAAACATCATTTCTTTTTTTAACTTCAGTGATTTTTGAATTCTATTTCGAAAGTTACTACTGGAATTTAAATTTAATTTATTTTTCTTAATTCTTTAGTCATAACACAGAGGTCACGACAGCTCTCCATGACATGGTAGACCAACTGGAACAGATTCTCAGGTGAGAACAATGACAGTCAGTGGCTCTATGTTGATAAAGGAGGTCTTTCCAGGAAACATTACTCTAAAATGCCTAGTAGCTTTTAACCAGTTTGACGCTGTGTGTGGGTGATTCTTTTGTGGGTGAGTTTCCTAAATAACAAATGCACCACCAGCTTATTTTACAAACTGCTAGAGTAATAAGATTAGGGACTTTCAAAACTAGTAGACTTGTGTTCAGATCTTGGCGTTGTCGGTTGGGTTTTCTTAATCTCTATCCTAATCTCTAACTCTGGAGATTGTGGAATAAATGTTAGATTAAACATTACAGTACTTTCTACATAGTAGGTTCACAGAAAAGTTATTTACTATAGTAATTATTCCATTTATCAGCAAGCATTATTTATTATACTTCTTACTTTTCTTTTTGGGGACAATGCATTTGATTGAATATCTGGATTATAGCAAACTACACCAGAGCCTTTAAGTAACTGTAGTAATTTCTTTTACTGTCAGAGTGAAAAAGCAAATTGTCTCTTTTGGAGTCTGAATTTCCTAATTGCCATTTAGAAAGTCTAATATTGTTTACTGGTATTTATTTTTATATGTGTACATAATTGTGCCTGTGTGTAATTTGTAAATATTTGCATTAAAATGAAATTTTAGGAATGATAAACTGCATTCTTTCAATATGTAATTATAGAAATTACAGATAATAACATTGCTTTATAGTAGTAATATGTATAGTAAAGTATAATAATTTGGAATCTACTACTAAGAATTTTTTTCATTCAAATTAAAGGACTTCAGTGTAAAGATATTTTTGAGTTTTATTTAAGGAAACATTATGTTTTTGTGTACCATAATATGTGAGTTTAATGAATAATTAACTGTTTAATTTTCTCAGGGCCTCTGTTTATTATTGCCTGATTTTTTTTACTCTCTGTTCTGAAAGTTATACAGTTTTTTTTCTTGAATGTTTAATGAATCAAGCTTTTCTTATTAATGGGTTGGTTTGTGTCTCTCCTTTCCTCAACCTCCCTGAAAAATTTAGCATAGTTTGAGCAAAGCTTACTGGGCTAAGTCAGTGTATATTCATGTCTTACAAATCTGCATGGTTACCTCTGTCTCCCTGGTGATGCTGGGAGGTGCTACCTCACAGACTGCCAGCGAAATAAACAGTTTATTCCCCCCTGTGTGCGCCTGTACCTGCAGGTGGCACTCACAGTCACACATGCTCTCAGTGCCTCTTGGAGACAGTAATGTCCTATAGGTTCTGGGTGGTGCTAGGTCTGCACTGCTGCGTTCAATTTGCTGACCTTGTAAAATAAGAACTTTCTAGTCCTGTTCCATCTCAGCTATTAATAGGTGATAAATGTTTTAACATACATAATGGCAGGTGGCAGGACCCTGTCCTTCTAAAGAGTTGTTGAAGGCTAGCCAGCCTCACTGAGAGCCCAGTAGCAGTCAGTTCATGAACTTGTCATTTGGTGAGGCAGCCCAGGGAGGCATGATGCTGCTGGTTATGGAGTGGGATCTCTCAAGAAGATTCATATGACACCAAGAAAGCTTGTGACATACTTTGTATTTTTATAGAGTGGATTCTTGAGGGAGATTGAGCCTTATGAAATTTGTGTGGCTTTCCAGTTATGAAATGCTTTGCTTATTGCTTTTCTAGCAGCTTTGCCTATAGCAGAATACTCAGTAGGATTGTTAAGAGTTAAAGCTGGGTATTGAAGTGATAGATTTGGCTTATTTTACCGACTTGGCGACTTGCAGAGGACAGGAAAATTGTACTAAAAGATTTGGAGATAAAGTTATGTCATGCTTTTTTTAAAAAAAGAATGTGTTACTTCTTCCATGTATATTATAATAAAAGTCAGTAGGGGAAATAAGATTTGATATGTAATTATTAGGATTTTTTTCTGAGAATTAATGTAACATATAAAATTTGGTTGCTTATGTGCTGCTACTTTTTAATAGTAAAAACTTGACTGCTACTTATATATTTAAGATGCTTAAACTTTCTTTGTTTGGTTCCAAGACTTTAAAAAAGCCTGCTTTCGTTTACAGCGTGTCAGAGCTTTTGGAGAAACATGGACTGGAGAAGCCAGTTTCATTTGTGAAAAGCACTCAGTCCAGCTCAGAAGAGGCACGCAAGCTGATGGTCAGGTTGACCAGGCACACCGGGCGGAAGTGAGTAACAAAATTAATCGATACTTGCGTATGATTATAAATAAGTACAGCTCTTTTCATCTTTTTTTTTTTTTTACTTCATTGAGTTTTAAATGGCCCATAATAAATAGAACATATTTAAAGAGTAGAATTTGATAAGTTTTGATATATGTATGTGCCCATGAAACCATCATTACATTCAAGATAATAAACATATCCATAACTTCTGAAAGTTTGCCCTTGCCCCGTTATAATTCCCTCCTGTTTCTCCCCATCAAAACCTTTCCCTCTTCAGGCTACCACTGACCTACTTTTTTGTCCTTATGTATTACTTTGCGTTTCCTAGAATTTAAAAGGAATCATACATACATACTTTTTGGGGGGTGGGGGGAAGTCAGCTTCTTTCACTCTGCATAAATATTTTGTGATTCATCCATGTTGTATTATGGTTCAGTGATTTATTCCATTTCATTTGCTCAATAGTATTTCATTGTGTAGATTTATCACATTTATTTATGCAGTTTGAGCAAAGGACATTTGGGTTGTTTTTTGAGTTTCAGTTTTTACAAAAGAAGCTATGAGTTTCATATACCAGTCTTTGCACGGACATGTACTTTCTTCTGGATGCATCTGCAAGAGTGGAATGGCAGGATCATATGGTGGGCGGGTGGTTAACTTTTTATGGAACTACCGAACTGTCTTCCCCAGCACTAGTGCCATTTTGCTTTCAAACTACTCTTGCAGGGGGGCTCCAATTGCTCCATGTCCTCATCAGCACTTAATATGGGTGGTCTTCTTAAGTTTGGCCCTTCTAACCAGTGTGTATAGTGATGTCTAGTTTTGGTTTTAATAGCTTTCTTGAATGAGCATCTTTTTATTTAAAACATTTTTTTAATTGTTGTTTAATTACAGTTGTCCCCATTTTTCCCCTATTGCTCTTCCCTGCCCGGCCCATCCCCTCTCCCCACATTCAGACCTCCCCCCACCCTTTGGCTTTGTCCATGGGCCCTTATACATGCTCTTTGACTTGACCCTTTCCCTTCTTTCCCTGTTATCCCCCTCCCTGCTCCCCTCTGGTCACTTAGTTTGTTCTTCAGTTCAATGTCTTTGGTTATATTTTGCTCGCTTGTTTGTTTTGTTGATTAGGTTTCACTTATAGGTGAGATCATATGGTATTTGTCTTTCAGTGCCTGACTTATTTCACTTAGCATAATGCTCTCCAGTTCTATCCATGCTGTTGCAAAGGGTAGGAGCACCTTCTTTCTTTCTGCGGCATAGTATTCCATTGTGTAAATGCACTACAGTTTTTTGATCCACTTATTTACTGATGGGCACTTAGGTTGCTTCCAGCACTTGGCTATTGTAAATTGTGCTGCTATGAACATTGGGGTGAATGGGTTCTTTTGGATTGGTGTTTCAGTGTTCCTGGGGTATAATACCAGCAGTGGAATTGCCAGATGAAAAGGAAATTCCATTTTTAGTGTTTTAAGGAAATTCCATACTGTTTTCCACAGTGGCTGCACCAGTCTGCATTCCCACCAACAGTGCCCTAAGGTTCCCTTTTCTCCACAACCTTGCCAGCACTTGCTGTTTGTTGATTTGGTTATGATGGCCATTCTAGCAGGTGTGAAGTGGTATCTCCTTGTGGTTTTATGGTAATTTGCATCTTTGATGGCTAGTGATGTTGTGCATATTTTTATGTGCTCATTTCCTATTTGCATATCTTTTATCATTTTTAAAATTAGGTTGTTTGTTAGATATGCTTTGCAAAGATTTTCTCCTGTCAATGCCTTATCTTTTTATTCTTTTATCTATGTCTTTTATAAGGAGCATACTTTAAGAATTTTGATGAAGTCCAGCATATTATTTTGTACATTTTGATTGTGCTTTTGCCATCATATTGAGAAACTTTTGCCACAAAGATTTTTTCCTGCCATTTATAGCAAAACTTTATAATTTTGTAGATTTATAAAGTATGTCTTAAAGTTAGATAATATTAGTCTCCCAAATTTGTTCTTTGTTTTCCAAATTATTTTGGGCGCCTTTGTATTTACATCTGAATTTTAAAATTAACTAGCCATTTTCTGAAAAAAAAAAAAAAATCATTTGGATTTTTGATGGGGATTATGTTGAATCTAAAGATTAATTTGGAGAGTACTGCTATCTTAAATCAGCATTAAATCTCCCAATTAATGGATTCAGGATGTTTCTTCATTTACTTAGTTCTTTAATTTCTTTTAATGATATTTGCATTTTTGATTGTTTAAGTCTCATCCTTATTTTGTTAAATTTATTCCTAAGCATTTTATTCTTTTTGGTGTTACCGTAAATGAAATTATTTTTTTTCCATTTCTTTTTTCAGATTGTTCATTTCTAGTGTGTAGAAATACACAATTGAATTTTGATACACTGATCTTGTATCTTGCAATTTTGCTGGTCTCAACTGTTATAGCTCCAGTAGGTGTTTCTGCAGGTACAAGGTCATGTCATCTGTGCACAGAGTCGGCTTTACTTCTTTCTTTCCAGTGTGTATACCTTTTATCTAATTCTCCCTTTTTTTTTATTGGTGTTAGCATGAGATGATTTGTGGGAGACAGCCTGGTCTGTTGCTCCTCCCATTAGCATGGTATGTCTTTTACTTTTAACTTGTGTTTTTGTATTTGAAGTGTGCTTGTAGGCAGCACAAAAAAGTGGGCCTTTTTGTCAAGATCTGATTTGGAGAGGGTCAAGCTGCCAGGTGCTGCTTACTTAAGCTGAGGATTGGAAGGGGATTAATGCCCAGTATTCCTGTCCTCAAGTGATAGCAGCCACGGCATGGTAGATGAATAAACCTACACCTCCCAGGTGACTCCTGCAATCAGATCCTCTTTTGACAGTGGACAGTTGCTTATGTAATGCAGCCAGGAATGGCTTGTTCAAGAAGCTCCCCTTCCTAAGAAGTCTCTCTTTTCATATCTGCCTCTCTTCCTCTCTGCCTCTTTCAGCAGCACACTGTACTTAGTGATGTATGTGTCTTTTATTTCCTTCTAGAGCATAAACTTTTTCCAGGGAGTGTTGTAGCCACCATACATCTATTGTGGAACCTTACATAGCAGTGTCCCTCTCTCAATAATTATTAAATGAGCAATTTAGAAGAATTTGGTGACTTACATCTTAAAGTTTCTTTATAACTATAAAAGCATGGTCAAAGTTTCTGATCATGCTGACTCTAGAACCTACTCTGCAATAAGAAATCTTTGTTGTTGCTGCTAGATTATCTACCATCTTTGCATTGAGTCTTTCGCACACTTCTGAAGTCCCGAAGTTAATTTCTATTCCTGGTGTTCTACTTCCTGCACATGTGTAAGAGAATGGCTTCCTTTTTTCAAAGTAGTCAACTTAAAGGAATCTTCACTCTTTCACATTTGCTTCAGTAGCTCTGCCCGCCGCTCCTCTAGACTATTCTTATGCATATTCTAGATGGTGGCGGAGTTCCCAGATCTGACATGTCAGGTTTTACCATCTTGAGCATAATATCATTTCTCCCTGGAAAATGCACTTCTATTACAAAGCTGTACCTAATACATAATGTTTTTATTCAGAGATTTCTCTGAATTTGCATAATCTGAATCTGTTCATTTGCAGACCTCTTGCATAGTGTCTTCAGGTTCTATTTTTGGTTCTTAGTACTGAATGTATTCTGAAAAGGCCATTTTAAATAATGTCCTGTAATCTATTTTAATTATAACCTGTACTTATAGCTAGCCGTGTGTGAGAAAACACTCAGACCATCTGTCCTGGAGTTGATGGCTTCCAGAAGAATAGCTGGGCCATGTGAACTTGAAGTCAGCTGGACTGTGCCTCGCTCTGATTTTATTGGGCAGGTCCAAGGTAGACACTCACTTCATCAGACGTTTTGCTACTTCTCTGCAGCCTAATCTGAAAGAGCTTCCAACTCTTTGAGTCCCATCTAAAGAGTTCACAAACCAGGGTCTCACTAATGGGAAAATGTCAGGGATTATCTTCGAAGAGTTGTAAGTGTATCAGTTTTGTGTCTTTGTATGCTGGAAAAAAGGTTCTTCCTATGCTTGATTGCATATGGGGTGGAAGTAATTGTTTATTTTGTGTATATAACATGCTGTAAGCAAAGAAGCATATGCTATTAATAGTTTTAGGTGAAGGGCTCCTAAAGACTAGACTCTCACAGGAATGATCCCAGATATACCTTCGCTCTCCATAGCATTGCTGTCATACACAGTTTAGTTGCCCTGGTTTTAACTGATAAAGGAGAAGAGGATGGATGAAAAAGAAACAGTCATTTGGTGTTTGACTAACACAACATAAAACAAAACAAAATCTGCCCCGTTCAAACAAGGAGATTCGTGATTATGTGGGATACCAAGACTAGAAGGCAAACGTAACGGTGACTCCAAGCTCACGTGTGTTCACCGAAGAGGAACGTCTGAAAGAGGCAGAGAGGAGTAAGGCGAGCCTTCCTCCACTGCACAGTGTTAGCGTGGGTGTGACTCCAGAAAGACAAAGGAAGTATTTTTGTAACTTTCAGATTCATTCATTCACATTTACTGAATATTATTTTATACCAGGAAAATGGGGGAAGTGTTTTTTCACACGTTTTTGTTTAAGTCAGTCCTCATGGTGTACAAAACGAGACTCTGAAGCTCAGAGAAATTAAGAAACATTTCTAAATCCATACAGGTAATGGACTAGATTTTTATAGTGCTTAGGACCGTGTTGTCTCAGTGCCCATGTTTTGTCACAGTTACTCGCACCCATTCCTTGTCACTCTCTGACACGGGCCTTAAGTGAGGAAACTGGAATTCGGGAATAGTAAATGACCTGCTCATGATCGTGCAGCTAATACATGATCGTGGGTGAAATTGCTCACAAAACCCTTTCCCCCTCTGCAGGCAAATGTGAACCATTAACTTGCTAACTCTGTAACCCTGGATACTAACCTAAAACGCTATTTGATCAGCTAGGTTGGGTAGCCCTCCGTGCTCGTGGGACACTGATCCCTGGCGGTCACTTGCCTCTGAGCTGGAGGGATTGTATATGTGCTAGAGCACCCTATGTGTTCAATAGGCTTTGGGCTCTCCTGAGTGTGGCCACTGACAGGTCCTTGAGGAGACCCTGAAAACTCTGCCTGTGGAGTTGTTACAAAAGATCTTGGCTCTTGTGGAGCACGAAGCTTCTTTCTGAGCCGACAAGGGTAATTCCTGCCACTACCCTATGAGGAGGCTCTGTCTTCTTGCACCTGGGAAGAAGCAGGGCTCTGCTGTCCGTTGCTCAGTGGACTGCAGCAAGGGCCCTTGGAAGGAACAGCTGATGTTCCCTGCTGGTGAGCTCGTGCCACGTGGGGTCAGTGGTTGCCTTAAGGGTCTGCGTGTGTAGTCGAAGCTAAGCAGGTACCCTGCTGAGGATGGTAGAGTGAAGAAGATGGGACTTGAGACGATGGAGCCTGCTCTGGCAGCGTCCCTAGCACTGACGCCTAGCCACCCAGCCTTTCCCTCAGTCTTTAGTCCAAGTTCATTTTGGACATTCAGATGAGATAGGGTTCTGTTGATTATTTGGGAGTTTATATGGCATATAGAATGGTGGTACCAGGTTTTAGTGCTGGCCAACTGGAGAGATCTCATGAATTACTGCTTTTTTCTCCCCTTTGTCCCCACAGGCAGCCTCCGGTCAGTGAGTCTCATTGGAGAATGTTGCTACAAGACATGTTGACTATGCAGCAGAATGTTTACACGTGTCTAGAGTCTGATGCTTGCTATGAGGTAACCCCACGTATGTAGCTTACTTCCTTTTGACTTAGAAATTTTGGTTATTACAGATCATTTATTGGAGACAAAGGTGATGAGCGTGAACTTCACTGGAAGCAGTGCTACTGAGTGATAAGTGGCAGGCGGTTGAGTAGGGCTGTAGTTTGAAAATGCTCCGCCTCACGACCTGTGCTGTCTGTCTCTGTTCACTGCAGCACCACTTGGTTAGGGGTTGACAGTCCTCAGCTGGGAAGCTCCGACTCGCACTGGACGCCTTGCACTCCCACAGAGGTGGCCACTAGAGCTTACTTCACGTGCCCGAGAAAGTCCATCAAGCCCGTCCTGTCTTTCTCTCCCTTAAATTGAAGTGGCCCTCTGCGTTGTCTCCCTGATTCCGGATCTCTCAAATTCACGCCGACTCAGACTCTTCCTCTCAAACAGGGCTTTTCATGACACTCCCCTTCTTAAAACTGGCTGCTCGTTTCCTATCAGTTATCAGAAAGTGTCCACACTTCTTGCTGTGGCTAGAAAGCCACAACAGATTCCCTCCTCCCTGTCCCCTCCCACCTCCGACACTCCCCACCAGGTCACCAGGCACCCGGTGCCCCACTGGCTCTGTCAGATCTGCGCATGCGCCCCTCCCCACACCATGCGGCTTTGTGTTTCCATGGCTGCGCATGTCGCTCCCTTTGCCTGCACATGTTCATTTCTATTTATTTGAAAATTGGGGGAACTTTCCAGACTCAGCTCACTAAGAACACCCTCTGTGAAGCCTTCTTTTGTCCTTTAGTCTACCTGGTCTTTTTCTCCAGGGCAGTTACTTGTTTCTGTGTGTGCTTCTCCCATTTGGTCGTAGGCCCCGGGTAGGTTCATGCTCACACCAGGTTCATGCTCAGGTGCACCAGTGCGCGTCAGAATGTTGGGACGCAGAGCACAGGTGCGGGACGGACGCTGAGGGGCTGGGAGGACAGCTGGTGGGGACCTACTCACTATTCTGGGGCATTAAGTGTACTACCACCAAATTTCTCATAGTTTCTATGGAAGAATAATGTAAATAGCCCATTTATAATTTTCAGTCTAGAAGATTGTTCTCATTTGAATTTTCCTGTTGAATACACTAGATACAAAATAGAGACTATTTCTTGTGTCATGTGCGCTGCAAAGCATGACCCACTAATGAAACGAGAGTTACAAAAATAGGCCTTGATTTTATGAACTAGGTTGGTATTTTAATTCAATGTGATTTTAACAAAAGAGCATGGAGACTGTTGAGAAATGAATGGTTTTAAATTTGAGCTTCAGATTTTTAAACCCTTGAATGAGGGTGAAGTTTGTATTTATGATTCCAGTCTGAGACCCCAAACAACTGGCAGCAACTCCTTCTGTTGTCGTCAGTGCAGACCTTGAAACCCAGCTTTGTGGGGTAAAACCGATGTGGGCGTGGGGTCCGAATGCTGTGAGCAGTTTGTCTGCAGTGCTGTTTTTCAGTCAGAGTGGCGTTGCTCTGTTTTCCTGTTTCTGATTCTGATCGAAAAATTGGTGACTAGCACATTACATTTGAACTTGCTCCTGTGCAATCTGTCATAAACAACTTGACAAGTTAGATTTTTTGTGATATTTTAACACCTTTTTATTAGGCTTTGCTGTTTCAGTGACTTCTGGCCATTAGTTTCTCCCCTTTGAGAAAACATTTGAAAGCATTTTACAACAGTTTTGAAATGGTTCTAGAATAAGGTAGTAGAGATTTGGCAAGTGTACATTGTTAAATACTGTTTAGCACTTTTAAATTAGGCTATATTGTTGTACTGACTTATGGCCATTATATTAGGTTTTGCTGTCCTTGGAAAATAGTTTGAAGGCTCAGTGGCAGAATTTTGAAAATATCTTACAACCTATAGAGGGAAATTTATATTCTTCGTTTTACTGAAACCTCTTAAAGTCTGGAGTGAGTGAATTCTGTTTTCCAGTGTTGGGCATGATTGACTCCTACGGCTCACTTGCATGAACCAGAGGAACAGAGAAACTGTTATATCTGAGTCACGTGGTCACTTGGAGTAAGCCCTTTGCCCTGCAAGAGAGAAGTGATCAAGGTTGCGCGTTGATGGCATGTGCTTTCTGTCGCAATGTGTATTTTATAGCAGATCCTTCTTAGATGTTAATAATTTTGTTCTTACCGGGAAGTTCAATCAAGGCCTGTCTGAAGATACCTTCCCCAGAAGTCTAGAAACAGAAAATCAGACAGTCTTACTAATTATAAGAATTGTTTCTTCATGAAATCCTTTTTTCCCCATCTCTTCTATTTCTGTCTTCATCCAGCAGTGGCATTCTTGGGAAGAGCATTCTTAGGGCAGTTCCTGTACTGATTCTGTATTGATCTTATTAGTGTAGGTTCAAAAGGCTCTCTTTGAATAATTCTTTTCTGAAATAAATAATCTTAATTATAGAAAAAATTTATGTTAACTGATGCTGTTAGTTGCCTAGTAGAATATAGTGATATTTGCATCAATAACCTTTATCAGTCGCTGATGTTTTATTTAAATAGTTTGAAATGTGCAGACTGGGAAAAAGCTCAATGTTGTTATGGTATATTTCAATTTTAATGGCTAGGTGTAAGTGTCATATTTGCAGGTTGGCTACAAAATTGAATCCAGTTGCTTTAAGCAGTCATAATTTATATGTATTATGTTCAAATTTTTATTTAAAAAAATTGAAGTGGCTGTGAATAGTTTAAATAGAGTGGCCTTGTTGAGCATAGGACAGGATGCCTGATAGGCCCTGTTTTGTTTTGTTTTTTAAAGATTTTATTTGTTTTAGACAGAGGGGAGGGGAGGGAAAAAGAGAGGGAGAGAAACATTAATGTGTAGTTGCCTCTCACACGCCCCCTACTGGGGACCTGGCCCATAACCCAGGCACCTGCCCTGACTGGGAATCCAACCGCTGACCTTTTGGTTTGCAGGCCAGTGCTCAAGCCACTGAGCCACACCAGCCAGGGTGATAGATCCTGTTTTTAATGAGAATGAACTTTAGATAATTTACTTAAATATTCATCGTGACACAAAATATGTTTAATATTGTTTTGTTCAGTGAAATTATTCTTTCCAGAAGGGGGATGTTTTAATTGAGGTGAAATTTACACAGCACAGAGTTGACCGTTTTAAAGTGTGCTTTGCTGTCCTTCCGCACATTCACCACACTGCGCCACGGCCGCCTCCAGACTGGGTGTATTTTTAATTCACTTCTTTCTGATACAGAGCCTTCTTTTGGTTGAGAACCTGAACATCCTTCTTAAAGCACTAATTCTAGGTTCTTGTTTTGCCCAGATATTTGCAGAAAGCCTCCTGTGCTCCAGTCGCCTTGAAAACATCCGCCTGGCGGGGCAGATGATGCACTGCCAGGTGGAGTCTGACAGCCCCCCGGCGGGCGCCGCCCAGAAGGGGAGAGCCCCGTACAGGGTCCAGTATGAGAGGAGCACTGCCCTGGTGCTGGCCGCCAGCCAAGAGTACTTCAATTCTTCCACCAGCCTCACTGACAGCTGCATGGACCTGGCCAGGTGGGGCACTCTGTGCTCTTCCAGATGGGGAGGGTGGCTGCCAGGGGGCACCCACTCAGTTTACGGTTTTATTCTTTAGCTCACGGAGTACATTATCACGGGTATAAACTGACTGGCTGTATGGGCACACTTAGTTAGTACTTGAGTAGAGAAAAGAAAGCTGAATTGTGTTAGGAATATTCTTCAGCTTCTTCGGGACCCTTCTTTCCCAGCACGCTTTCCCGTGGTCCTTTTTGCCAATGGTCTGTAAGGTTGTGTCCTCCTCTTCTGCTGGGAGAGATTCGGGTGATGGTCCGAAAACTCCGGTTCCGGCAGTTCCCAGCACATTTAGGTGATGTCTGTATCCTTCATGTGGTTTCGCTCTGTTCAGGGACATCAGACCCGATGAGGTGATAAAGCTCAAAGTTCCCTTTGGGGTGGAAATTTCTGGGCTGCGAATATAGTTCTCCTGCCTGTCGTACTGGCAGTGTAGTGGTCTTCTTTTTACTGTTGATTCGTAGGAGCTTCTGTTACATAGGGACATTTGCCCTTTGCCTGTCTTAAATATTTTAACTGTGTTGCTAAGTTTTTATTATATATGATTTATCTTTTAAATTACTATTAAAATTTTTTAAAAAATTGTTACTTATGGTTTTGTTCTTTTGTGTCTTCCTTTGGAAGGTCCTTAGTTCTTAAGACCATTAAAATAGTTTTCCATATTGTTTCTTACTACTTTGATGGTTTTAATTTTACACTGAAACTTTAGGCCCATTTGGAATTTATTTTGACATAATGATTGGGGAAGCTAGTTAGATTTATTTTTCCCTGAAATGACTAGTTGTTTCAACTCTAGCAAAACTTAAAAGGTAGCTTTTTTTCAGTGATAACCTTACCACTGAGAGAACCATGTTTTCTCAAACCATGTTTTTGAATTTGACAAACTTGTTTAAATAGTAAATTTTTTATTCTGTCCCAAGGGATTGCATTTCAGATGATGAAAACACCAAATAGAATTCTCTTTGCAACTGGGAGTAACTTGACCAACATCTTTTTGGCAAGTGTTCATGGAGATCATTTAAAAAACTATTCTTCCTGTGTTTCCCCTTCACTCGATCCCTCTTCGTCTGCCACAAGGACGTGCCTTAATTTTAAAAAGATATCATATTAATATAATGTGGCACCAAACTGATTGAGACCCGTGAGCCTGGATATATTTAAATGTTCACAGTTGCATTACATATAGAAAATAACCCATACATTCTTGTGTATTACCTCATATTTCTTATTGAGGAAGCACTACAAGATAAAATAGTCAAACAGCACAGATACACACACACACACGAATGACAGTGTCTCTCCCCTCACTCTCATTTCCCTGACTTTTCCCTCAGCTATTTTCCAAATCATTTTCCCGTGTAGCCTTCCGGAATATTAAATGTTGTCCTCTTCTTTCTTCAGTCACAAATAAGTGTTGACTACTTCTACATACCTTTGTGTATTTTGTTTTTTTCATTTACTGCCTATATTGAAAATTTTTCCATATGAGTACATATTGGTTTGTTTTCTCTTTTTCGATGGTTGTGCAGTACTCCATTGCTTGCCTTTTATAGAATTTATTTATCAGTTCCTGATTTAGTGTATTTCCTTTTATTTTAAAAGCGTTGCGGGAGTGAACATTCATGATGATGTTTGAGCGTGCATGAGCCTAGCTGTATACATTTCTCAAACTGGGTTTCCTGGGTTCAAAGAAAAGTGCAGCGAGAATGTTGGTAGGTGCTCCAGAGCTGTATATGAATCAGCAGTGTGTGTTAGTCCCAGTCTGATTTCAGTCCTGTTTTTTCACAGGAGCAGGCAAGGCCTGTGTCTATCACTCAGTCGTATAGGATGCGTACTGTGGCCTACAGGTCTCCGAGGACACATGACTCAGCATTGATTAGCTCTTGTGGTCTAGTCTCGTGTTCCAATGTTGTTCTATATGCACCTTTTAGAAAGTAACCTTATTCGTTAATTAAAATATTTATGGATTACACTTGGGTTAGCAAATCATGTTCTCCTGGATTTATCTCAGCGCTGAAGTACCAACTGCTTCTTCCTTTTTGATTAGGAAAACGTCTCCTGCAATTTGCTAGGTTATTCTTTTTTCAGGTTGGAGGGAGACAAAACAACTAAATCAAGACATGTCTATTTCTGCTGTAATGGCTGGAAGTTATCTGCCTCCCGTCTGTGTTTTTGTCCTTCCTGATCTCTCACTTCCTGCTGCGGTGCCGTTACTGTCGGCGTAACCCTGCACAGTGCACGCCGCCTCTCGGCTTCAGTGCTGGCTTCCTGCAAAAGCAGTGCTGCCATCTGCCTCTCTCACAGGCCCGTCCTAAGGACTGAGAGAGAAGACAGGAAGCATTTGTGGAACACTTGGGAAGTAGTAGGTTCGATAAATGTGGCAGATCTCATGTTTTTCCCGAGCATACGTGACTGCTTTAAAACACGGATCTCCTTTCTCTCAGGTGCTGCTTACAGCTGATAACAGACAGACCCCCTGCCATTCAGGAGGAGCTGGACCTCATCCAGGCCCTGGGATACCTTGAAGAATTTGGGGTCAAGATCCTGCCTTTGCAAGGTGAGTTATCTGCTTAGTGTTGCACTGTTCCCATACGTTTTATCAATTTCCCAGCATTCCTTTTTAGTTTTTTTAAAATAAAGAGTACCTTTGGTTATTTCATCCATTAGCCATAGATCCCGTCCATTTTTTCAAATGAAATTTAAGTGGAAACCACTCCTCCCCCCAGAAGAGAAAACCAACATTTTATCACAATTTTATTCTTGAAATTCACAGGTATGTCATTGAAAGAAATAACATTAGTACCAGCAGGAGCCCCTGGGGTAAAAACAAAAATAGAAATTGAAGATTATGGATGAGCACTTCAGATTTATGTCAGTTTTAGATACAATTTGTTTCAGTTGCATAGGTTTAGATGTAACTATAAAAGGAAATAGTTTTTTTTTAATGATTACTACAGAGTATTTTTAATTAAGTTGACACTGTTATTTTAAAAGAGGGAATGGCAAGAAGTTCCCGTTCGGAATTTATTTATTAGCAATATCTTAACATTGCTCAAGATCTTTTATCTAAATGCAAATGTCAGGTAAGTATCAGCCAAACCCCAGTTACTTGTCATTGTCTGCTTTGTGCTGTGAGTACCGTGTGCCTGTCCCAGTGCCCCTGCTCTTGCCTGGCAAGTTGGGGGGATGGTTTCTGTTGCTCAGACCCTGGACCTCAGTGCCCTGAGGAAGAGGGCAGATTGGTTAGTAGCAGTATGCGTGCAGGGCTGCAGTGTAACCTCCCATCCTGGTTCTTGACTGTGGAAATGCTTGGAATTGGGGGCAAGAAGGTATAGCTGAATTCCTTCCATCTCTCTGGGCTTTGGTAAATTTTCACCAAAATTGTCTTTCCTTTTTTTTTTTTTAATTCCCAGTACCTGTGGACAAAGATGTTTGTTTTAGGTTTCTTGGTGTCTGTCCTCGGTAGTGTTTGCCTCAGATGGACCTCAGCAGATCCTGTAGGGAAGGAATGTTTCCATGTGGCTTTCCATTGCAGATTTGCTGAAAATTAAAGTTCTGCTTGTTGGACAAATTCATTAGCTCTGAAAAGGTGGTATTACTATTACCTTGAGTTTCATTGTTTGGAAATACTTTGTACATGACTGTAAATATCCTGAAACATCTTAAACAAGTTTATTGAAGGTGATTGTTAAATCACTAGGGAATTCTATTTAGTTATGCCATTCATATAATTTTTGAGCTTAGAGCTTCTTAAAATGGTGAAGATTTATCAGAGTTATTAAAAAGGCATTTTCAGATGTCTTTTAATTATTAACGACCTTCCCAGTAGCATTTATATTTTTAATTGAAATTTTCAGATACAGGAGAGTCTAGAGGACTGTGGAACTTTTGCCCTTCTTATCTCATTAGTCCAAGTGATTATAGCTGTGACTCTGTGTGTGTGAGAGTGTCTGTATTTTAGCTAGTTATGTAATCCAACCAAATGGATGTAGTGCAAAAAACTTTTCTTACAGTCTCCCAAGTGCACTGAATTTTGAAATATTAAATTAGCTCTGATTTTCTGTGGTGCTCTAACTATTGGCAGTATTTTTGCTGGCAGCGTTTGTACAGCAGCTGATGGGTGTGCCTGTCTGCAACCAAACTTATAGTCCGGCTGTAGCTTCTGAGAATTTCCTGACTTAGGGAGCAACTTAAGAAAGACATTTGCTTTGCTGTCTTGACAGCTTTCCAGCCTTTTGGACTGATGTGGAGTTTCTATTAGAATGACTGTCAGAAAGTCTTCTGGATGAAGAGATGGAATATTTCCTTCATATACTGTTTGTTGTTTTATGCCACAGATAGACTTTACACTTAAGCTGTTTTTGTCTCCATCAGTGATACAGGACAAAGTAACTTGGTATTTCAAGATTTATGGTCCAGATATTTTATTGTCATCAGTGGACAATAGTTTGTTTTGTCACTTTGCTTTGTTTTAAAGCCTTCTTTGCCTTCCCTTCAGGAGTTACTGTTTCTCACCAGGAGAAGACTAGTGGTACTAGCTAAGTTATAATTATAGTCATACCTTGGTACTCGTGGGCTTCAGAACTTGTCAAACCCTGTGCTCATTGCATTTTGACGAGAAGAAAGTGTCTCAGCACTCAGCACTTGCCTGGGACTCATAGGTTTCGGCCCTTGTCACCAGGTCCAGCATGTGGACCTCGGGTCTCGTGCTTGTGAAGTAGCAGAAGTCTAATCTGCCTCATATTTTAGAGAGAAGTCCACAGTAGGATTACTGTGCCAGCAGGGGCTTGAGTAGCCGTGTGGAAGTAGCCCAGTGTACACTAAAGTATTTTGGAAGAAGAGGGCCTGATATTTGCAACTTATTCTCAAATAGTTCAGAAAAAAATAGATGCATACATATATATTTATATTTGTGCATGTGTATGTGTGGGGGCTGTGCACACATGTGGATGGAGTGAATTATTAACCTTTGGTTAGTTAATCTTGGCAGAAAGTATAAAGCAACTCTTTATGCGATTCTTGAAACGTTTTTTGTAGGTTTGAAATCCAGTCATAATAAAGACTTACCAATAAGAAATTCTGAGCCCTTTCCAAATAAAAGCCACCCCCTTTCTCCTTTATCTCACCAACCCCTGGGCCCCCTCCTCCCTTCCTAGGGGAAGTTTTAGGAGAACATGGATGTATGGGATATAATTATGGAATTAGGAATGGATAAAGGATTGAAAGTGCAAAAAACATTGAAGGGGCTATGTTGAATTTGGGTCCCATCATTTTTCAGTGACCTTGGCCGAAGAACTTAACCTCCCTGTACCTTAGTTTCTTCCCTTGAGGATAACAGTACCTGTTCTGCCTTGTAGGTTAGTATAATAAAGCACCTACAACAGTGCCTGGGACAACGTCCTATCCTTTCTTGGAGGTGGTTACTGTCGCATTTACCAGGGCTGAGCCTCCCTTGTCGTGCCTGCCTCTTAAAGATTGCAGCCCTCACAGATTTCATCCTTCCCAGTGTGTCATCCATGGTGCTCTTGAGCTAGCAGCTTCTTTCTCCCTTTATTCTGAGTGTTCCTAATGGCCTCCTAGCATGACTTGGTGTGATGAGCACGTTCGATTTTCTCGTAGCTAGCGTAAGTGAGAGCACTGGGTCTGTTTTTGGAGAGGGGTTTACACATTGGAGCAGTGAGCACTTTGAGGGCTTCTGCTGCCCGCTCTGGGCATCGTGATGGTCGTGGAGATAGGAAACAGAGGTGTGGAATGTAGGTCGATTTTCGTGGGGTGAGGTGAGGTGGGGACAGGTGTAACTGGAAGTATGTGAGTTTTTAAAGATAGATACTGTCTTCTTTAAAAATTTCCCGAAGGCCTGACATGGCAGTTGAGAATGTGACACATTTTGCTAGCTGCAGAAAGCCTGTTCATTCGCTGTTTCAGAAGTGTGGTGACAGCAGAGACTCACGTTGCACCTTATTTATTCAGAAGCAACAATAATTTTAACATTGGAACTAGAGGCTGTCCCAGTTTTCATTGTGTCTGGTTGCCTCACATTGGAAAGGTCGTGACACCTGTTGGTGATGTCCCCGGCCACGAGTCTTTATTCAGACTGTCTTTCTTTGCAGTGCGACTGTGCTCCGATCGGGTCGGCCTCATCAAGGAGTGCATTTGCCAGGCTCCCACGTGCTACAAGCAAGCGGCCAAGCTGCTGGGCCTTGCTGAGCTGCTGAGGGTGGCTGGTAAGTGTGGAATGCTAAACTGCAGAGTGAGGTTTTTGTGTGATCCTCGTCATCCTAGGCGAATGTCAGAATGCCCATTTACAGGTTGCAGCATAGCTCTTTTGGTAAAGATTTGTCTTTTCTAGAAAGATTGGCATATTACAAAAATGTCACATGGACCTCTCCAGAGTACTTCTGGAGCGTCCACTTGGCGTGACACCTAGTTTCTGCTAGAGCAATGGATTCACCAGAGAGCAAGGAGGAACCTGGAAAT
Organism: Tonatia bakeri; assembly: GCA_004024845.1. NCBI lineage: Eukaryota > Metazoa > Chordata > Mammalia > Chiroptera > Phyllostomidae > Tonatia > Tonatia bakeri. The sequence continues at coordinate 3,806 of PVIA01001313.1, read as the reverse complement.
GCCTTTCATGACCTTGTCTTGGAAGTCCCACACCACCCTTTCCACCTCATTCTGTCTGTTAGAGATAGTCACTAACCAGCCTCCACTCAAGGGGAGGGGCTTTGAGCTCCGTCTTCAGCAGAGAGTATTAAAGAATTTGTGGACGTGGTGGGAATCATGTTCCGTCTGCTCACAGCCTCATCCTGTTGTCACCAGTGTTCTCGTCGTCAGACCAGACATCGATCGTTTTCTTGGAGAGGTGTCCCATCTTATCACACTCCTGGCTGTTCTCCCCGAGTTGCGTTTTCTTCTCCCTGTAACCTTTTCCTAGACGTCATTCTTTTCAGGCCTGTTTGGGTTGTGCCTTTCCTTTTACCCACCTGTTCAGATTGGAGCATTCTAGAATTAAAATCACTTAAATATTTGTACTTGGGACTTCAAGATGACTGACCCTTCTTCCCATAAAAGTTTACATTAAACCACAGTAGTTCTCATGTGGCGCTTCTGTACTTAACCTGAGTTGCTTCCTACTGTGTCCCTGACAGCAGAGATAGGAAGCTCGTTTTGAACACGAGGAAACAGGAATAAAGAAGTTAAACAGTTTATTTCTTACTTTGAATCCTTTCCTCTCACTGTACTGTTCCACCTTTTAAGATACTGGATGCTGGTAATCAATGGACCCTCATTTAAAGTCAGTTAATTAGGGGCTCTAATTACATCTGAAAATACCATTGTAACACCTGGATTAGTGCTTTGTGGTCTAGCCCTGTTGACCCATGGGAAAAAATTATACCTGGCCCTTTCATTTTTGATTTAGATATTTTGAATAAATGTAAACATTTCAGGAGTATTATCTAGGAAATAGGTTTTTTGTTAAGTGTATATGTCTATTTATTATTGATAAACTGATACATACTGTTCCATTTCCCATATCACATGTTACTGTAGGGGTGGAAAAATTTTCCCTTCTAGATTGTTTGGCTTGTCTAATAATTAATTTGACATAAAAAAGGTAACAGGAGAAAAACAAACTTAATTTCTTACCTACAGGACCCGTAAAGACATGAGATGCAGTGGCTGGCAGGCGGTTGAGGTGTTTACGTCCTGAGTGAAGGAGAAGTGGGCAGGGCTCGGGGCCTCAGTGGGGGGGAAGACAGTTCACAGGACGATGGGGAGAGCAAATGTTTGGTCAACAGATGTTTGTCTGCCCTGCATGTAGTCCTTCTGCTGTGACAGTTACCTCTGATAATTGCTCTCTTCCTAGTACAGGCCCCCTATCTACATTCCTTCAGGTGGGTGAGGGGGAGGGAAAAGCACTTTGAGTCAGTGGGCCTGGAGTGCCTTCAGCGTAGAGCAGCCCACGCGCCAAAGTGGCGCGTCGCGGGGCGGCCTGTCCTGTTCCCGCTGATGAGTGTTCTGCAGCCTGTGTGTGCTGGCGTAGTACGATGAATCTTAATGCCGTAGCTGCTCTTTTGAAAAGACATTTTTTAGACTATCTTGGGCTAGTACTTAGCTTGGATTTTATTTGAACCTTTGAAGTACAGAGGGAAGATTCATGGGGACATTTTATTTTATTTTACCTAACCTATCCTATCCTATCCTATCCTGTCCTGTCCTGTCCTGTGTTCATCAGGACATGTACATTGTCTTTTTTGTAACTTTGAATTATTTGTCTTAAAATTGAAGACTACATTCGAATTGCCTTTGAGCCCATTTCATTGAGAATATTTGTTCGAGCCTCTATTATGCACACAGCTTGGTGCTGGGTATGGAGACTTCAGCAAGGAAGCAGCCCCTGTCCTTCAGGAGCTGGAATTCTGTCAGAAGGTGGAGATTGTTAAACAGATAATGGCCATCCCTTGGCAGTCAGTGAATGACAAGTAAATGGACATGTGAGAGGCACACTTAAGCCACGTGTTTTATATGAAGGTATAGAAATGTCAAAGAAGGAAGTGACGTCCAAGCTGACTTCTAAGAATGATCTTGGGAAAGTAACTTAAGGAAGTTTTGATAGCATAAGCTGAATTTGGCATATTTTCTTAGAGTCTGGATGTTCGCTATGATAAATAAAAGATTAGTATTATTGGTAAAATTACAAAATTATGTCTATTTTACTTTGTATTTAAAGTTTTTCCTCCTTATAGTTGTCATTTTAAATGGTGACTGGAAATGGAAACTCCAAAGGGCAGAATACAGATATGAAATTTCTTTAGCAGAAAAGTTCCAAGTCCTTGTTGGGAGGAAAACTTTTCCTTTACCTGCTTAGGTTGGAATGGGTGGTCTGGGAGTGCTAGTAACCACTAATTGCGTAGGAGCCTGAGATGTGATTCTCTGATTGGTAGGTAGACCAGAAGGTAAAAGTTGCTGTGACCTTTTGCCCTGCCCTTTTTAACAATCAGGCTAATCTTTACTTTTTATTTTTTAATTAATTTGAAAGATGATGCCAGTGAGCTCTTTTATGAATTGATGCTATCAAAAGTCATTAAGTCATCCGTATGTGTTTATAGGTGAAGACCCCGATGAAAGGCGCGGACAGGTTCTGATGCTTCTGGTTGAGCAAGCACTCCGTTTCCATGACTACAAAGCAGCCAGTGTGCACTGTCAGGAGCTGATGGCCACAGGTGAAGTAGACAAGCACTTAGCACCTTGTTCATGTCCCCTTTACGTGGTGCAGAATGGGAAAGGCCTGTTCTGGAATCAGTTGGCTTGATTGGTAAGCTAGCCACATTGTGTTCGTGAGACTTGAAAAACATTTTGTGAGCACTGGTAAGTGTGTACGTCATGTGCTCATACATTTATGTAATAATGGATTCGGGGGTTGTATTTTACCTGAGATTCTGGTTGCTTTCCATTTCCTATTAAAACTGTCTCCTAAGTTTAAGAACAATTTTATGTAAAATATTGAATGCCTTTTTATGTCTTTGTTATTTAAAAGAAAGTCTAAATTTTTGAAGTATCTACAATTTGTGGCTGTATAGGCAACATTTCCATTTTTTTAGAAGATGGCATAGTGCTTTTTAAATGAAAATTGAGAAATTTGGAAGTAGTTTGTAGCCCTAAAATTGTCTGCATTGAAATTCTGATTTAGTTCTCTGGAGGATGAGTAGGTTTTATTGTAGAATAATTTCTCTATTAAAAAACATAACACATTCCCCAGTGGGAGGAAGTGATACCATCTCATCCTGGGCTCGGGACTAAAGGATCTACTTGCTGTAGCTGTTTCCAAATGCACGGAAGCCAAGCACACGTTTTCACCCATGGTCCGAGCCTTCGTGGTGAGCGGTTCCCAGTGCGCGGCCTCACTTCGTGCTGGTTCATGGAGGTGTGCATGTTCTGCATGTGTACTGTTAAAGAATACATTGTTCTGGTACTTGTTAAAACTGGTAAGAAAGGCTTTATTCGGTGCTTTTCCAATATGTGTTAAGACTGTTGCAGTAGGGGGAGAGGTCGAGCTGAGCTCCGAATACAGAAAAAACAACTGTAGCTTGTGGCCAAGGAGCAGAGTGTGGGGGACGGTGGGTGACAGAGCACTGTGAAGGGACATCAGGGCTGGTGTGGTGTCCTTGTTGGACTGATGCAACAGGATGTTGCTGCAGGCAGGCCAGGGCGTCAGACGTCAAGGGCAAGGGCAGAGGAGTTTGATCAGATGTCAAAGGTGTTTGGTTGGAAGGATGGGAGAGTCTCTCTAAACTGACTCTGCAGGGTTCCTGCTAAAACTGGCTCTGCGGGCTCAGCAGGGACTGGGCCAGGGCGTGTAGACTTGGGCAAACTGGGCTCAGAGGGGTCGGAGTGCAGGGGAATCCAGGACAGAGTCTTGTCAGTACGGC